>JAUCBJ010009091.1:6774-178998 GCA_032718475.1 Nemertoderma westbladi | reverse complement strand
GTGTACTTTGCGAGGTTAAACACGCCCAGCAACGCTGGTAACGGTAAGAGTACAAACCCTTTTTGTTGTTTTGTTTCTGCGATAGATAAGACTACGATCCCAGCAGGGACACAGGTGAGACTGGCAGGGAAATTGTATGATAATGGATTATTAGCAGAGTCGGTAATGATAGAGCCGTTAGTAAAATCAAGGGGTTCGTATCTAACTGCGCGAAGTGTAGTTTCTAACCCATTGGACGGATCAGGTAAGGTCCCAGTGCAGTTATTAAATCCGAATAACTACCCGGTTACAATATATCGCAATCAGAAAATTGCATTATATTGTACAGTAGATAATGATAGCTTCAATAAAGAAGTTAAACAAGACTCGGTAGAGCGCGACATACAAAGGGAGTATTTAGCTAAGGAATTACCGTTAGATCATTTGGAGCCTCAGCAGAGGACCCAGTTAATAGATATTGCTACTCAACATGCTGCGGCGTTTTCCTTTGGAGATTGCGATATAGGTAAGGCTGACCTATTAGAACATAGAATCCCACTTAAACCAGAGGCTAAGCCCTTTTACACGAGACCACGTACAGTACCTATGGGGCTTAGGAAAGAGATTGACAAACAGGTAGGCAATATGTTAGCCGCAGGTGTTATTCAACCTAGCAACAGTGAGTGGGGGGCACCAATAATATTAAGTAAAAAAAAAGATGGTAAGTGGCGGTTTTGCGTTGATCTTCGCCGCCTTAACGCTGCGGCTGTGCCACAATTTTGGCCTTTGCCGCGCATAGACGAAATGTTGTCGGAAATTGGCACAGCACGGCCCAAATATTTTACAACACTCGATTTTAAATCGATGTTTTGGCAGGTACCCTTAGCCGCTGAAGATACACATAAAACCGCTTTCGTAACACATAGTGGCCATTACGAATTTGTTAGAATGCCCTTTGGCCTCCAGTCCAGCCCTTCTGGCTGCCAGAATCTTATGCAATTAGCTTTGCATGGTATCGAGTACGTTCTCGTTTACCTCGATGACGTCATACTGTATACCCGGGAATGGGACACCCACGTAAGTACTATTATCATTCTATTACGTAGAATTATCGATCTCGGCTTGAAGCTCAAACCAAGTAAGTGCATGTTCGGGGCGACATCTGTAAAATTCCTAGGCCATGTGATAGATAGCTCAGGGCAGCATATGGACAAGGATAAGGTCCAAGCCATGGTTGATTTTCCGCGACCGGCCAGTGCAAAGCAACTTTATAGCTTCCTAGGATTATGTGGTTACTATAGGAAATTTATTAAGGATTATGGTAAGATTGTAGCTCCCTTGAACGTGTTGTTAAGGAAAAACCAAGAGTTCGTATGGACAAGCGATTGTGAGCAGGCTTTTACATTCCTTAAGAAACGCCTAATTAATAACCCTATTCTAGAACACCCTGATTTCGACCAGCCGTTTTACTTAGAGACTGACGCTAGCGGTATAGCTTTAGGAGCTGTTTTATATCAGGATTCGGGCGTAATCGCTTACTCATCGAGGTCGCTAAGCAACGCTGAGAGAAAGTGGTCCATTACGGAGCTAGAGGCTTTAGCCGTGGTCTGGGCAATGCAGAAACACAGGTTTTACCTCATTGGCCGCGCATTTACGTTAGTTTCGGATCATAAACCACTCAGTTGTTTACAGACCAAACTCGAACTTCCAGGGCGTTTGCAGCGATGGGCCGTTAAACTGTCTGAATTTAATTTCAATTTTGTTTACAGGCCAGGCCGACTTAACCGCGCTGATTGTCTTTCTAGAATACCATTACAGGTAACCCCTGGCAACCAACGAGACGAAACCGTTTCTAATGAACCGGTTGCCATGGATACGTTACTTCCCCCTATGCATAATGACCCAGTCTCGTCAGATAATTATTGCTTGATAGGACTAGCCAATTTAGACCTACATAATGATAGCGATAGACCAAACGCTGTTGAGGTGGACCTAGACAATGGCGTGCAGCCGCCAAAACCTAATCCATGTGACATTCTAAGTTCCCCAGACAGACCCAACCACGATAGTGACGTCACATACATTATCAATAATGACAATAATAATAATTGGACACTCCCGGACGAGCCCCCATGTGGAAGCGCTATCGGCGCCCGGTCCCGGATCCACGGCCACGCACTATCCCGCTCGAGGGGTGAGCTGGAGAAGACTGAAGTAAAACTAGGAAACTAGCTGCAGTATGTCAGTATTTTGTGTATTGAGATACATGAATAACAAATAATGATGTGATACAATCAGACAATGAAACTAATAACGAACTACCTACAAAACATGACTGACAACCCTACACCGGTAAGTCATCTCAATAACTAAACTGAATGATAACTGCTGACTGCGCCCTGCCCCCAGGACTATATCCCTGACAGCTACCGTACAACCAGCTGTTCTGTTCACACCCTAGGTGCTAACAAGATACTACTATATCATACCTACTTAACCTATACAATACATACTAATCAGTCCAATAATACACCATCCCATAATACAATATCACAAATATTCGATCATTTTGATTCCCATTCTGTTATAAAGGAGGAAGATTTAATCAATAAAACGTCACCGATTCTCACAAACAGTATAAATTTCCATCCAATTGATTCAAATATATTATGTTTCTCGTCCCACAACGGGACTATCAGTTGTATCAATACGGAGGACCCTGACTCCCCTATAACTTGGGAGTCCCAGTCCCCTATAACTAGGGAGTCCCACTCCCCTATAACTTGGGAGTCTCACTCCCCTTCCCAGATAGGAGTTTCATTCTCACCAACAGCTCGACGTCTAATAACCTACTCCACTCACCAAACTCCAACTCCGGAAGTTAAACTTTGGGATTTTATTAATTTATCTTCAATACAAAAACCAATTACAATCGATGAGTTCAGTGAATTTGGTATAGAATGTCTAGATTGGGTTGATGACGATATAATAATTATAGTATACAAAGATAATGTTGAGTCGAAGAGGTTCCATGTAGATTGTTGGAACTTATTGGCTGAGCAGCTGATATGGTGGAGGAGATTTACCCACGAGGTCTCCAACTTCCACCTACTGGGAATTAAATACCTCGGAGCGGTGGATCGCGTTCTTATAATAATCGGAGTTCCATTGGGGCGATCGGCCATGTTTGTACTGGACGGTAAAACCGGAGACACAACCCACCGAATGGTAACCGGTTCAATCGGACCGGTTAAGTTGTTTTCTACCCCCGCGGATGTATCTCCATCTGGTAAGTTTATGTGTTACTGTACCGTTGGGGCCAACAATGTAACACTAAACGTTAACAGATTAGGTACAGAATCGTCCAGCGGTGGTAAACCAACTGGATACTGGAGGGTTCAAGCTGTTCTATATACGGAACCGGTTACCATAGCAGCGCATACGTGGGACTCCCTCCATATAATGGATATGGAAGGGAATATTAAACTAAATAAAGACGAAGAGAGTCCGATATATTCGTTAACTGGAATAGAAAACCAACCGGTTTTCGCTTACGGGTGTGACAATGGAATTATACGGGTTTATTATAATAATAAATTAATTACTTTACCAACAACATCTACTGAACGTGTAGAGGGATTAGTTTTTGCTGCTCCATCGAACTATTTAGTTAGTATATCGGCTGATAAACTCAGTGTTTGGAGTTATAAAGAGTCGGTTGGTTCAGGTTTATTTGGAAATTTTTACAAATGGTTTTTAGAGAAACCGGGTAAATTTCTCCGTAGTTTAGTTCCAAATCCGGGGTCTAAGATTATGTGGTTAGTAGCATTAAACTGTAACAATATAATAGTAGCAACTCTAGATGAGAGCGGTAAATTAGTTCTTACCGATATATTAACTGGTAAACATTCGGTTGTTGGTGAATTCCCAGGCCGTTGTGTGTTGGAAGTTTTACCTGATTCTAGAATAATTATTGTTTATGGGTTTAGTAACGATAAGTTACTCAGTTGGTTAGTAAAAGTAACTGACGACGGATTCCCAGTTACTGAGTTAGAAAGTTTCAGTTTATCAACAGTCACTTTCTCTCCCAACAGCTCCTATATAGCCGTAGAAAAGGGTTCAGTTGTATTAGTTTTTACTAAAGACGGAATTCCGTTTCCTATAAATAATACATCTTTAAATGAAAATGAGTTAGATTTTATTAACGAAGCGAATAATTGGATTGATAAATTAGCCAATATTACTGAGTATAATAAATACCAACCTACGGCTATAATAAACACTGTAGAGAGGGTCAGTGGGGTGAACTTTGTAAACAAAGATTGTGATACAATTATTATTATAGGCGATTTAAATATTTCGATATTTTCAGTTAAAGGTGAATTTTTACAAAGAATTCCTATAAGAGCTGTTCCTTCTTATCGTGCTATCAGCTGTTCTTTAAACTCATTGAAGTTTGTTGTTGTTGGTGATGATCGTAATATTTATATGTTAAAACAATTAAATAGGTTAATTAATTAATTATTATGTTATTATTATACCTATTGACATTTTATACTAAATTTTTCGCAGGAAGATATAAACTTTCAATGCAAATAACTCGGGATAATTATTTCTCGATATTTGTGCAAATCAACAATCAAACAGCTCAACTCGCCATCCATTTAATTTTATAACTAATAATAATTTAGTCAATACAGGTGGTTTAATTATTATATATTAAATACAATCAATTGCATATAAATATATTAATTTGTTATAATAATTTAACATTTCAATACCAATAAATGGCTATTTTTAATATTAATTATTTAAATTAAAGTGCTGTTGTTGATAATTTAATATTAATTGTTAAATTTGCAGCAATATATTTATTGTGTTTTTCGTTTTTATAAATTAATTAAATGTAGCCTAAACATAAGGGTCGACGTTATTAGATAATTAATTTTACATTGAACGTCATTTGCGACAAATCAATAAACAATATTTGAATCCAGAATTAGTTGTCCTACATTTTGTATTTTTAGCATAAATTTTTTACACAACTGCGCAGATCTGAAGTTATGAATCAATGAGATACAATTATTGGTAAGAAATCTAATTTTGAGTTCGGTTTCAAGTTATCTAAAAGCTCATAGCCGTGAACGAGAAACTCACGGGAGGCAACCCGAAGACTCATCAATCTTGGCTGTTATCTGTAAGGCAGAGAGGGCACCACACTTACTCCCAATGTTGAATACTCATCACTAGCCAACCTCTTTCTTTACTCCCCCCAAATTCCAGGTTCCCATATCGCTGTACTGACGTACCAGTTACGAAATTTAAACTGATTCAGCCCGGGTCCGAACTCGGGATCTCTGATATAGAGGCGAATAGAGTAACTCCTCCACAAGATAAACAGATTGTGGATGTGGAGTTAAATGGAGCGATATTGTTGTGTGTGTGTGATTATCTGGCGGCGATATGCTGCCTATGGCAAGTATTGAATGAATACATTACGGTTGGGGTTATTTAATACCTGGCGGCAACATACTCCACGGCAAGTCTAATTATTGTAACATTATATATAGAGTATGTAGTCGGGGTAATATAGGAATATATACGGAGGTATAAGATTGATAAATATGGTAATCCCAATATTTATCTGGTAACCCCTTTACCATGGTGACTAGTGAATGAGTCACACCATTGATCTCCAGCTGGGGGTCCCCTGTTCGATTCGGGGTCAGGTTAGTTACAATTTCGTAACTAGAATCTCGAATCAGCGATAAGGGAGCCTGGGGTCCTTGGGAACTGAAGAATGGGGTTGGATGGTGAGAGTATTCAACATTGGGAGTGAATGTGGCGACCTCTCTAACTGACAGGTAACTGCCAAGAGATAGAAGTCTCCAATCCTTTATTTTTACCTCCATTGTTTTTCTTATAATTTCCAGTTATTGTGTAACGTCGATTTACCTGGTGAATTAATTAACTAATTTTCAGTCGGAATAAGAATTCATAATAATATATAAAAAATGCTTCAGAAACCAATAAATAATATTGTGGTAAATAGAAATAACAATTCGGTTTAGGTTCAACAGTGTTGCAATTCAGTTAATATAATGTAACTGATATATACTGTAGGAACTCAGTTAATATAATGTAACTGATATATACTGTAGGAACTCAGTTAATATAATGTAACTGATATATACTGTAGGAACTCAGTTAATATAATGTAACTGATATATACTGTAGGAACTCAGTTAATATAATGTAACTGATATATACTGTAGGAACTCAGTTAATATAATGTAACTGATATATACTGTAGGAACTCAGTTAATATAATGTAACTGATATATACTGTAGGAACTCAGTTAATATAATGTAACTGATATATACTGTAGGAACTCAGTTAATATAATGTAACTGATATATACTGTAGGAACTCAGTTAATATAATGTAACTGATATATACTGTAGGAACTCAGTTAATATAATGTAACTGATATATACTGTAGGAACTCAGTTAATATAATGTAACTGATATATACTGTAGGAACTCAGTTAATATAATGTAACTGATATATACTGTAGGAACTCAGTTAATATAATGTAACTGATATATACTGTAGGAACTCAGTTAATATAATGTAACTGATATATACTGTAGGAACTCAGTTAATATAATGTAACTGATATATACTGTAGGAACTCAGTTAATATAATGTAACTGATATATACTGTAAGAACTCAGTTAATATAATACAAGTTAATGTTATATTTTGTTTATGTTTGTTTGTAAATGTATCTGATATAATTGATTAAAGTTTAATCTGAAAATGAATTGATTTATTTAGTTTCATTTATATATGAAGATAAAATTACACGAAATAATTGTCACTGTGACCATAATAATCAAATGAGTTTTTTATACTGTAATATAAGCCTACATTTACGAATTATTTGGTTAGTCAGAATTATTTATTTAGATTTTAACCCCCCAGAACTACGTTTAATACCCGTCTGTCTGGTCTGTCTGTGTCCCTCATAAGTCGGTCATTGGTCCATCGAAAATCCGTCAGTAGTCCATCGGGTCTATCCCTTACTTTGCCTAGGGTCACCGTACCCCGAATCCTTTTCAGGCTCGTGATACGCTGACCAGCTCCGCTCGGCTGTCCATAGGTGTCTGTCGGTCTGCGAGAGAATGCAGCAGTGATGCTGCATATATATCACTCCGTCTAGTCGGTAAAGCGTCGACCCTTCAGCGTACCGCTCGCCCCTTGCCATCCCTTTTGGTGTTGGTCCTAAGGCACCTCAAACTTCCATGCATACAATACATGTAAAATAAATTATTAAGCGTTCAGTGTTATGACTAAAAGTATATTTACATCGAATTGACCCATAATTAGGGACATCTGTATAAAATAATAGGCCCCTAAGTAATAATAATAATAATAATTTGCGCTCAGTAGTAACAAAACCTTGTTGCTCACCTTGCTAAATTAAGACGTAACCATACAATTGCTATTTTCACTTAATTAACAGCTTTAATTTCTTTGCATTTCAGTTATTATTTTTTGCAGATTATAATATGAGAAATGTCTGAAATGCAGGTTAAAGTAACCAATAATAACTGACGACGTAGGCCTCATTGAGATATGACAACAATCTATCAATATCAATATATCTTATTTTCAATACAAAAACCAATTAAAATCGATGAGTTCAGGAATTTGTTATAGAATGTCTAGATTGGGTTGAGAATTATTTATTTGTCGTGAGGGACACTTTAGTCACTTTATATCACGTCAGGCAAACGAGACTTACCGCTGCGCCGGTACGTCACTTTCCGTTCACTAGTACCCAAGGTATTGTCCGTGGTAATTTCCTGCACATTTAAGGCCCGGGTTCTTACCTTGAATCAATCCTCGCGCCCACGCGCTCCGGCCCTTCGCGATTTCAGGTACGGCCCGCCCCCCCTACTCCACTCTGCTCGCTTCCTCTCCAGTCCGATTTTCGCGTTTTTAGAATATTCGGTGACGGTTCTATTTAAACACTATTCTGTGAACACTGTAGATATTTCTCTATTACATTTTTATATTTTACATTTATTTATCAACTAAATTAAATTCACCTTGCTAAATTAAGACGTAACCATACAATTGCTATTTTCACTTAATTAACAGCTTTAATTTCTTTGCATTTCAGTTATTATTTTTTGCAGATTATAATATGAGAAATGTCTGAAATGCAGGTTAAAGTAACCAATAATAACTGAAGATAAAATTACACGAAATAATTGTCACTGTGACCATAGTAATCAAATGAGTTTTTTATACTGTAATATAAGCCTACATTTACGAATTATTTGGTCAGTCAGAATTATTTATTTAGATTTTAACCCCCAAGAACTACGTTTAATACCCGTCTGTCTGGTCTGTCTGTGTCCGTCATAAGTCAGTCATTGGTCCATCGAAAATCCGTCGGTAGTCCGTCGGGTCTATCCCTTGCCTTGCGTGTCACCGTACCCCGAATCCTTTTCAGGCTCGGCTGTCCATTGGTATCTGTCGGTCTGCGAGAGAATGCAGCAGTGATGCTGCATATATATCACTCCGTCTAGTCGGTAAAGCGTCGACCCTTCTGCGTACCGCTCGCCCCTTGCCATCCCTTTTGGTGTTGGTCCTAAGGCAACTCAAATGGCTTATCTCGGGGTCGGCAAGGACTATTGATTTATTTGTTATTAGCAATCTAAAATTTTCGACGATGACAGACAACTCCTTAATGGTAGCCCTACTATATGCTAAGGCTTCGCACAATTCGTGGCTCGCCCCACAATACCAACACTATTTGGACGGAAAAGTGACGAACTGGACCAATCTTTACCGCGGAATGAAGAAAGATTATAAAAAATTATACAGTGAAATTTAAAATATTAAATTTGGTCAATATCTCGTACTCGTGATGTTTTTGATTAAGCTAAGTAACATATAAATTTCAGCTAAGATATGGCCTACAGGTACACATTTAAGCTAAGATACAGATACATTTTAAGCTAAGATAGAGATATATTTAAGCTAAGATATAGATACATTCAAGCTGCAGTATACAGTAAGATACAGATTCACTTTAAAATTGGGCACGTTGAACACATGGTAAAACGGCCTTAACGAATGAAAGTTATAAAATAGCCGCCCATCCTACGGAATATATATATAAATAACAAAGAATAAAATAGTAAGTTTGTGTACCAAATACGAGTTAAGAAAATGCGTTATTTTCGACCATTGTGTTTTTCCAACTGAAGAATACCAGAACCAGGTTGTCTTGTTAAAACGAGAGAAATAAATAAGAGAAAGAAATACTTGATATTTTCACTTAAATTAACAGCAGAATTGTGTTGGAATTGAATATACAATTTTATAAAAAAATTATTAATAATAATAATAATAATTTGCGCTCAGTAGTAACAAAACATTTTATACTTGGGTTGCTTGGCGCGGCAGTACTGTGGTGTGGGTTGCCATATGTTCTAGAATAACGAAAAAAAATGAAGAGAGCTGCTGAGCTGAAGGTTTAAGAAGACGGTTGAACCGAGCCCGAATATCACGTCAGGCAAACGAGACTTACCGCTGCGCCGGTACTTCACTTTCCGTTCACTAGTACCCAAGGTATTGTCCGTGGTAATTTCCTGCACATTTAAGGCCCGGGTTCTTACCTTGAATCAATCCTCGCGCCCACGCGCTCAGGCCCTTCGCGATTTCAGGTACGGCCCGCCCCCCCTACTCCACTCTGCTCGCTTCCTCTCCAGTCCGATTTTCGCGTTTTTAGAATATTCGGTGACGGTTCTATTTAAACACTATTCTGTGAACACTGTAGATATTTCTCTATTACATTTTAATATTTTACATTTATTTATCAACTAAATTAAATTCACCTTGCTAAATTAAGACGTAACCATACAATTGCTATTTTCACTTAATTAACAGCTTTAATTTCTTTGCATTTCAGTTATTATTTTTTGCAGATTATAATATGAGAAATGTCTGAAATGCAGGTTAAAGTAACCAATAATAACTGAAGATAAAATTACACGAAATAATTGTCACTGTGACCATAGTAATCAAATGAGTTTTTTATACTGTAATATAAGCCTACATTTACGAATTATTTGGTCAGTCAGAATTATTTATTTAGATTTTAACCCCCAAGAACTACGTTTAATACCCGTCTGTCTGGTCTGTCTGTGTCCGTCATAAGTCAGTCATTGGTCCATCGAAAATCCGTCGGTAGTCCGTCGGGTCTATCCCTTGCCTTGCGTGTCACCGTACCCCGAATCCTTTTCAGGCTCGGCTGTCCATTGGTATCTGTCGGTCTGCGAGAGAATGCAGCAGTGATGCTGCATATATATCACTCCGTCTAGTCGGTAAAGCGTCGACCCTTCTGCGTACCGCTCGCCCCTTGCCATCCCTTTTGGTGTTGGTCCTAAGGCAACTCAAATGGCTTATCTCGGGGTCGGCAAGGACTATTGATTTATTTGTTATTAGCAATCTAAAATTTTCGACGATGACAGACAACTCCTTAATGGTAGCCCTACTATATGCTAAGGCTTCGCACAATTCGTGGCTCGCCCCACAATACCAACACTATTTGGACGGAAAAGTGACGAACTGGACCAATCTTTACCGCGGAATGAAGAAAGATTATAAAAAATTATACAGTGAAATTTAAAATATTAAATTTGGTCAATATCTCGTACTCGTGATGTTTTTGATTAAGCTAAGTAACATATAAATTTCAGCTAAGATATGGCCTACAGGTACACATTTAAGCTAAGATACAGATACATTTTAAGCTAAGATAGAGATATATTTAAGCTAAGATATAGATACATTCAAGCTGCAGTATACAGTAAGATACAGATTCACTTTAAAATTGGGCACGTTGAACACATGGTAAAACGGCCTTAACGAATGAAAGTTATAAAATAGCCGCCCATCCTACGGAATATATATATAAATAACAAAGAATAAAATAGTAAGTTTGTGTACCAAATACGAGTTAAGAAAATGCGTTATTTTCGACCATTGTGTTTTTCCAACTGAAGAATACCAGAACCAGGTTGTCTTGTTAAAACGAGAGAAATAAATAAGAGAAAGAAATACTTGATATTTTCACTTAAATTAACAGCAGAATTGTGTTGGAATTGAATATACAATTTTATTATCTTAGACAACATGTAACCTACATGTACGCACATGGTTAAGGTTAGAACTCAATAGAAGCACAAAAAAATTATTAATAATAATAATAATAATTCGCGCTCAGTAGTAACAAAACATTTTATACTTGGGTTGCTTGGCGCGGCAGTACTGTGGTGTGGTTGCCATATGTTCTAGAATAACGAAAAAAAATGAAGAGAGCTGCTGAGCTGAAGGTTTAAGAAGACGGTTGAACCGAGCCCGAATATCACGTCAGGCAAACGAGACTTACCGCTGCGCCGGTACTTCACTTTCCGTTCACTAGTACCCAAGGTATTGTCCGTGGTAATTTCCTGCACATTTAAGGCCCGGGTTCTTACCTTGGATCAATCCTCGCGCCCACGCGCTCCGGCCCTTCGCGATTTCAGGTACGGCCCGCCCCCCCTACTCCACTCTGCTCGCTTCCTCTCCAGTCCGATTTTCGCGTTTTTAGAATATTCGGTGACGGTTCTATTTAACCACTATTCTGTGAACACTGTAGATATTTCTCTATTACATTTTAATATTTTACATTTATTTATCAACTAAATTAAATTCACCTTGCTAAATTAAGACGTAACCATACAATTGCTATTTTCACTTAATTAACAGCTTTAATTTCTTTGCATTTCAGTTATTATTTTTTGCAGATTATAATATGAGAAATGTCTGAAATGCAGGTTAAAGTAACCAATAATAACTGACGACGTAGGCCTCATTGAGATATGACAACAATCTATCAATATCAATATATCTTATTTTCAATACAAAAACCAATTAAAATCGATGAGTTCAGGAATTTGTTATAGAATGTCTAGATTGGGTTGAGAATTATTTATTTGTCGTGAGGGACACTTTAGTCACTTTATATCACGTCAGGCAAACGAGACTTACCGCTGCGCCGGTACGTCACTTTCCGTTCACTAGTACCCAAGGTATTGTCCGTGGTAATTTCCTGCACATTTAAGGCCCGGGTTCTTACCTTGAATCAATCCTCGCGCCCACGCGCTCCGGCCCTTCGCGATTTCAGGTACGGCCCGCCCCCCCTACTCCACTCTGCTCGCTTCCTCTCCAGTCCGATTTTCGCGTTTTTAGAATATTCGGTGACGGTTCTATTTAAACACTATTCTGTGAACACTGTAGATATTTCTCTATTACATTTTTATATTTTACATTTATTTATCAACTAAATTAAATTCACCTTGCTAAATTAAGACGTAACCATACAATTGCTATTTTCACTTAATTAACAGCTTTAATTTCTTTAGTTACAGTAGATAATAATCATAATAATATAATAATTAATTAATTAATAATAAATACAGTTATTTAATACCTGGCGGCAACATACTCCATGGCAAGTCTAATTATTTTAGACGAATTACATAGACATTACTATTACATTCCTACATTTACGAATTATTTGGTCAGTCAGAATTATTTATTTAGATTTTAACCCCCCAGAACTACGTTTAATAACCGTATATCTGGTCTGTCTGTGTCCCTCATAAGTCGGTCATTGGTCCATCGAAAATCCGTCGATAGACCGTCGGGTCTATCCCTTTCCTTGCCTAGTGTCACCGTACCCCGAATCCTTTTCAGGCTCGTGATACGCTGACCAGCTCCGCTCGCCTGTCCATTGGTGTCTGTCGGTCTGCGAGAGAATGCAGCAGTGATGCTGCATATATATCACTCCGTCTAGTCGGTAAAGCGTCGACCCTTCTGCGTACCGCTCGCCCCTTGCCATCCCTTTTGGTATTGGTCCTAAGGCAACTCAAACGGCTTATCTCGGGGTCGGCAAGGACTATTTATTTATTTGTTATTAGCAATCTAAAATTTACGACGATGACAGACAACTCCTTAATGGTAGCCCGACTATATGCTAAGGCTTCGCACAATTCGTGGCTCGCCCCACAATACCAACACTATTTGGACGGAAAAGTGACGAACTGGACCAATCTTTACCGCGGAATGAAGAAAGATTATAAAAAATTATACAGTGAAATTTAAAATATTAAATTTGGTCAATATCTCGTACTCGTGATGTTTTTGATTAAGCTAAGTAACATATAAATTTCAGCTAAGATATGGCCTACAGGTACACATTTAAGCTAAGATACAGATACATTTTAAGCTAAGATAGAGATATATTTAAGCTAAGATATAGATACATTCAAGCTGCAGTATACAGTAAGATACAGATTCACTTTAAAATTGGGCACGTTGAACACATGGTAAAACGGCCTTAATGAATGAAAGTTATAAAATAGCCGCCCATCCTACGGAATATATATATAAATAACAAAGAATAAAATAGTAAGTTTGTGTACCAAATACGAGTTAAGAAAATGCGTTATTTTCGACCATTGTGTTTTTCCAACTGAAGAATACCAGAACCAGGTTGTCTTGTTAAAACGAGAGAAATAAATAAGAGAAAGAAATACTTGATATTTTCACTTAAATTAACAGCAGAATTGTGTTGGAATTGAATATACAATTTTATAAAAAAATTATTAATAATTATAATAATAATTTGCGCTCAGTAGTAACAAAACATTTTATACTTGGGTTGCTTGGCGCGGCAGTACTGTGGTGTGGGTTGCCATATGTTCTAGAATAACGAAAAAAAATGAAGAGAGCTGCTGAGCTGAAGGTTTAAGAAGACGGTTGAACCGAGCCCGAATATCACGTCAGGCAAACGAGACTTACCGCTGCGCCGGTACTTCACTTTCCGTTCACTAGTACCCAAGGTATTGTCCGTGGTAATTTCCTGCACATTTAAGGCCCGGGTTCTTACCTTGAATCAATCCTCGCGCCCACGCGCTCAGGCCCTTCGCGATTTCAGGTACGGCCCGCCCCCCCTACTCCACTCTGCTCGCTTCCTCTCCAGTCCGATTTTCGCGTTTTTAGAATATTCGGTGACGGTTCTATTTAAACACTATTCTGTGAACACTGTAGATATTTCTCTATTACATTTTAATATTTTACATTTATTTATCAACTAAATTAAATTCACCTTGCTAAATTAAGACGTAACCATACAATTGCTATTTTCACTTAATTAACAGCTTTAATTTCTTTGCATTTCAGTTATTATTTTTTGCAGATTATAATATGAGAAATGTCTGAAATGCAGGTTAAAGTAACCAATAATAACTGAAGATAAAATTACACGAAATAATTGTCACTGTGACCATAGTAATCAAATGAGTTTTTTATACTGTAATATAAGCCTACATTTACGAATTATTTGGTCAGTCAGAATTATTTATTTAGATTTTAACCCCCAAGAACTACGTTTAATACCCGTCTGTCTGGTCTGTCTGTGTCCGTCATAAGTCAGTCATTGGTCCATCGAAAATCCGTCGGTAGTCCGTCGGGTCTATCCCTTGCCTTGCGTGTCACCGTACCCCGAATCCTTTTCAGGCTCGGCTGTCCATTGGTATCTGTCGGTCTGCGAGAGAATGCAGCAGTGATGCTGCATATATATCACTCCGTCTAGTCGGTAAAGCGTCGACCCTTCTGCGTACCGCTCGCCCCTTGCCATCCCTTTTGGTGTTGGTCCTAAGGCAACTCAAATGGCTTATCTCGGGGTCGGCAAGGACTATTGATTTATTTGTTATTAGCAATCTAAAATTTTCGACGATGACAGACAACTCCTTAATGGTAGCCCTACTATATGCTAAGGCTTCGCACAATTCGTGGCTCGCCCCACAATACCAACACTAGGACGGAAAAGTGACGAACTGGACCAATCTTTACCGCGGAATGAAGAAAGATTATAAAAAATTATACAGTGAAATTTAAAATATTAAATTTGGTCAATATCTCGTACTCGTGATGTTTTTGATTAAGCTAAGTAACATATAAATTTCAGCTAAGATATGGCCTACAGGTACACATTTAAGCTAAGATACAGATACATTTTAAGCTAAGATAGAGATATATTTAAGCTAAGATATAGATACATTCAAGCTGCAGTATACAGTAAGATACAGATTCACTTTAAAATTGGGCACGTTGAACACATGGTAAAACGGCCTTAACGAATGAAAGTTATAAAATAGCCGCCCATCCTACGGAATATATATATAAATAACAAAGAATAAAATAGTAAGTTTGTGTACCAAATACGAGTTAAGAAAATGCGTTATTTTCGACCATTGTGTTTTTCCAACTGAAGAATACCAGAACCAGGTTGTCTTGTTAAAACGAGAGAAATAAATAAGAGAAAGAAATACTTGATATTTTCACTTAAATTAACAGCAGAATTGTGTTGGAATTGAATATACAATTTTATAAAAAAATTATTAATAATAATAATAATAATTTGCGCTCAGTAGTAACAAAACATTTTATACTTGGGTTGCTTGGCGCGGCAGTACTGTGGTGTGGGTTGCCATATGTTCTAGAATAACGAAAAAAAATGAAGAGAGCTGCTGAGCTGAAAGAAATACTTGATATTTTCACTTAAATTAACAGCAGAATTGTGTTGGAATTGAATATACAATTTTATAAAAAAATTATTAATAATAATAATAATAATTTGCGCTCAGTAGTAACAAAACATTTTATACTTGGGTTGCTTGGCGCGGCAGTACTGTGGTGTGGGTTGCCATATGTTCTAGAATAACGAAAAAAAATGAAGAGAGCTGCTGAGCTGAAGGTTTAAGAAGACGGTTGAACCGAGCCCGAATATCACGTCAGGCAAACGAGACTTACCGCTGCGCCGGTACTTCACTTTCCGTTCACTAGTACCCAAGGTATTGTCCGTGGTAATTTCCTGCACATTTAAGGCCCGGGTTCTTACCTTGAATCAATCCTCGCGCCCACGCGCTCAGGCCCTTCGCGATTTCAGGTACGGCCCGCCCCCCCTACTCCACTCTGCTCGCTTCCTCTCCAGTCCGATTTTCGCGTTTTTAGAATATTCGGTGACGGTTCTATTTAAACACTATTCTGTGAACACTGTAGATATTTCTCTATTACATTTTAATATTTTACATTTATTTATCAACTAAATTAAATTCACCTTGCTAAATTAAGACGTAACCATACAATTGCTATTTTCACTTAATTAACAGCTTTAATTTCTTTGCATTTCAGTTATTATTTTTTGCAGATTATAATATGAGAAATGTCTGAAATGCAGGTTAAAGTAACCAATAATAACTGAAGATAAAATTACACGAAATAATTGTCACTGTGACCATAGTAATCAAATAAGTTTTTTATACTGTAATATAAGCCTACATTTACGAATTATTTGGTCAGTCAGAATTATTTATTTAGATTTTAACCCCCAAGAACTACGTTTAATACCCGTCTGTCTGGTCTGTCTGTGTCCGTCATAAGTCAGTCATTGGTCCATCGAAAATCCGTCGGTAGTCCGTCGGGTCTATCCCTTGCCTTGCGTGTCACCGTACCCCGAATCCTTTTCAGGCTCGGCTGTCCATTGGTATCTGTCGGTCTGCGAGAGAATGCAGCAGTGATGCTGCATATATATCACTCCGTCTAGTCGGTAAAGCGTCGACCCTTCTGCGTACCGCTCGCCCCTTGCCATCCCTTTTGGTGTTGGTCCTAAGGCAACTCAAATGGCTTATCTCGGGGTCGGCAAGGACTATTGATTTATTTGTTATTAGCAATCTAAAATTTACGACGATGACAGACAACTCCTTAATGGTAGCCCTACTATATGCTAAGGCTTCGCACAATTCGTGGCTCGCGCCACAATACCAACACTATTTGGACGGAAAAGTGACGAACTGGACCATCTTTACCGCGGAATGAAGAAAAATTATAAAAAATTATACAGTGAAATTTAAAATATTCAATTTCGTCAATATCTCGTACTCGTGATGTTTTTGATTAAGCTAAGAAACATATAAATTTCAGCTAAGATATGGCCTACAGGTACATTTAAGCTAAGATACAGATACATTTTAAGCTAAGATAGAGATATATTTATGCTAAGATAGAGATACATTCAAGCTGCAGTATACAGTAAGATACAGATTCACTTTAAAATTGGGCACGTTGAACACATGGTAAAACGGCCTTAACGAATGAAAGTTATAAAATAGCCGCCCATCCTAAGGAATATATATATAAATAACAAAGAATAAAATAGTAAGTTTGTGTACCAAATACGAGTTAAGAAAATGCGTTAATTTCGACCATTGTGTTTTTCCAACTGAAGAATACCAGAACCAGGTTTTCTTGTTAAAACCTGGTAGCCTATTCTTCCCATTAATGCAGACAGTATTGGGTTACAAATCAACATCAGAAAGCAATTTTTTAACCAACTAATATTAGTGAAAGCGGCTACTGACCGGACCCATTGAACGGACCCTTTGACCGGATCCATTGACCGAACCCTCTAAATACCGTATCGAAGCTTTACATATATTATATATTTGATTTATATTTTACTTGTGTATTATTGACCGGACCCTTATTACCTCTACTTGGTGACCGGAGCCATTGACCGGACCCTTATTACCTCTACTTTGTGACCGAACCCTAAATTATAGCTTTTTCTTTTTATGAACTGTTATAATCTGGGGTGAGTACAAAACAAAGACCCAATTAAGTGACCTGCATAATCTTGTAACCTTTCGTTTATTGTTTTGGTTCCCCCTGCTCTTTTACTAACCTGTTCCTTTAATGGCAATGGGTCCGGTCAATGGGTCCGGTCAACGGGTCCGGTCAACTGGTCCGGTCAATTGAGCAATGGGTCCGGTCAATATAGCCTTTGCTTTAATGCAATGACTGACGAAATGGATGCAATGCGTATGAATGTGTTAAAAATAAACTCAGAAAAGGTTTTGCATGAAGAAACTCTACCGATATCACCCACAGCCCACAGTATTCCAAGTGCCTTACCAAGCCATAAATCAGACAATGCTCCACGAGCAACTGTCAGGCAACCTCCAACATTAGACTAAAGTTTAACTTTAAGATACTTCACTAATTGGAGGAAATCGTGGCATAATTATGCCACCATGATACAACTTCACAAACAAAAACGTGGCGAGCAATTGTCTGCATTTTTCGCATGTTGTTCACCAGGATTTCTTTCCCTGCTTCAACATGCCATCAATTCAATATTCCACAAAATAGTTCACTAGTTCACTAGTACCCAAGGTATTGTCCGTGGTAATTTCCTGCACATTTAAGGCCCGGGTTCTTACCTTGAATCAATCCTCGCGCCCACGCGCTCAGGCCCTTCGCGATTTCAGGTACGGCCCGCCCCCCCTACTCCACTCTGCTCGCTTCCTCTCCACTCCGATTTTCGCGTTTTTTGAATCTCAGAAAAGGTTTTGCATGAAGAAACTCTACCGATATCACCCACAGCTCTACCAGGGTTGACATCCCTACATTCGATGGGATATTACTGTAGAAGGAATCAAGCCTTTGGTAACATAAGCGTTTGTTAGTTGGACAATCGCCATTAATTAGCTTAGAAACTGATCTACAGACTTACCGCTGCGCCGGTACTTCACTTTCCGTTCACTAGTACCCAAGGTATTGTTCGTGGTAATTTCCTGCACATTTAAGGCCCGGGTTCTTACCTTGAATCAATCCTCGCGCCCACGCGCTCAGGCCCTTCGCGATTTCAGGTACGGCCCGCCCCCCCTACTCCACTCTGCTCGCTTCCTCTCCACTCCGATTTTCGCGTTTTTAGAATATTCGGTGACGGTTCTATTTAAACACTATTCTGTAAACACTGTAGATATTTCTCTATTACATTTTAATATTTTACATTTATTTATCAACTAAATTAAATTCACCTTGCTAAATTAAGACGTAAACATACAATTGCTATTTTCACTTAATTAACAGCTTTAATTTCTTTGCATTTCAGTTATTATTTTTTGCAGATTATAATATGAGAAATGTCTGAAGTAGCCTAAACATAAAGGTCGACGTTATTAGATAATTAATTTTACATTGAACGTCGATCACCATGGGTGATCTTCCACAGCAAACCCTTCCACTCTGTTTCCTAAAGGAATGCCTGTTCACCACCATGGGTGATCTTCCACAGTAAACCCATCCACTCTGTTTCCTAAGAGTACTAGTTCTAGTTCCTAGGAACTAGGAAAATTCTAGTTTTCAAAAATTTGTGCCCAAACATGTCATCAGCAGAGGAGATAAGTACCGCAAAACTCCGCCATGGTGCATTTAAAGGTCAAGTTACCAGGAAAATGAAATCCCGCTATAAATTAATTAATATTTTAACAAAATCAAGCAGTTGAAGAGCAGACAGCCCAGTCACTTTCTGAGTTAAATTCTCTTAAAGCTGGCGCTGAGGAGGCTTACATAAAATTCCAAAGTCCATCGAAAATCCGTCAGTAGTCCGCCGGGTCTATCCCTTACTTTGCCTAGTGTCACCGTACCCCGAATCCTTTTCAGGCGCGTGATACGCTGACCAGCTCCGCTCGGCTGTCCATTGGTGTCTGTCGGTCTGCGAGAGAATGCAGCAGTGATGCTGCATATATATCACTCCGTCTAGTCGGTAAAGCTTCGACCCTTCAGCGTACCGCTCGCCCCTTGCCATCCCTTTTGGTGTTGGTCCTAAAGCAACTCAAACGGCTTATCTCGGGGTCGGCAAGGACTATTGATTTATTTGTTATTAGCAATCTAAAATTTACGACGATGACAGACAACTCCTTAATGGTAGCCCTACTATATGCTAAGGCTTCGCACAATTCGTGGCTCGCCCCACAATACCAACACTATTTGGACGGAAAAGTGACGAACTGGACCAATCTTTACCGCGAAATGAAGAAAGATTATAAAAAATTATACAGTGAAATTTAAAATAAAAGTGACGATTTGAAAAGTGACGATATTTTGTTTATGTTTGTTTGTAAATGTAACTGATATAATTGATTAAAGTTTAATAGGAAAATGAATTGATTTATTTAGTTTCATTTATATGAAGATAAAATTACACAAAATAATTGTCACTGTGACCATAGTAATCAAATAAGTTTTTATACTGTAATATAAGCCTACATTTACGTTATTATTATTACGAATTATTTGGTTAGTCAGAATTATTTATTTAGATTTTAACCCCCCAGAACTACGTTTAATACCCGTCTGTCTGGTCTGTCTGTGTCCCTCATAAGTCGGTCATTGGTCCATCGAAAATCCGTCAGTAGACCGTCGGGTCTATCCCTTGCCTTGCCTAGTGTCACCGTACCCCGAATCCTTTTCAGGAGCGTGATACGCTGACCAGCTCCGCTCGGCTGTCCATAGGTGTCTGTCGGTCTGCGAGAGAATGCAGCAGTGATGCTGCATATATATCACTCCGTCTAGTCGGTAAAGCGTCGACCCTTCAGCGTACCGCTCGCCCCTTGCCATCCCTTTTGGTGTTGGTCCTAAGGCAACTCAAGCGGCTTATCTCGGGGTCGGCAAGGACTATTTATTTATTTGTTATTAGCAATCTATAAAATTTACGACGATGACAGACAACTCCTTAATGGTAGCCCTACTATATGCTAAGGCTTCGCACAATTCGTGGCTCGCGCCACAATACCAACACTATTTGGACGGAAAAGTGACGAACTGGACCATCTTTACCGCGGAATGAAGAAAAATTATAAAAAATTATACAGTGAAATTTAAAATATTCAATTTCGTCAATATTTCGTACTCGTGATGTTTTTGATTAGTTATTATTAAGTGATTATTTCAGCTAAGATATGGCCTACAGGTACATTTAAGCTAAGATACTGTACGCGCTTTTATAGACCTTCAGCAGTTTAACCTGCCGAAATTTATATGTCTTTATTGATAATCTGCCTTTTGTAAGATGATAAGATTTAATACAAAACAAACCAAAAACATTAGCCGAAGCCAGTCCATGCGCGTCCAAATGACCCGTTTATAACACCGGGAGACTGGATTCGTGGGCTTAAATTTATTTGCGGTCAAGCCTACTGTATTATTCGATTGATTACTAATATATAATCTCTGACAAATATTATTCACTTTCGGGAAATATTAGCAGTTCCTTTTAGGACGTGGCGCTCTACCTATGTAAACAGAGTTATGACTGATACTACACACAACGATATGGCTTAAATTTCAAGCATAGGGCGCATTCTTTAGGAATGCTTTATTATCAGATCCAATCACTTTACAATCACGCACGCTACCGGTAACGCACAACACTGCTCACTGATATGCCGACAGTTACTGACTTTGATCAGGTATAAAGAGATATGCACTGGACTCAGGTAGTGTCTGTCAAACAACATTAGATTCACTACAAACACAATAATAAAGTCGCAATTGTTGTACATAACCTTTCTCTCTAACCTGTAGTGTATCAAAGATATTGGGAAAATGTGGGTTGATTATTGATATTCTTCAACTAATAACATCCAATTATACTGATACAAAATTACAAACAGTAAAAGCAGTATGACGGTAGGTTAAGATATAATTAGATTGCATTGAATCGTTAAGTTATAAATTGGAATCGTGTCGAATCGAATCGGATCGAATCGATAATAGCTATGCTTTCTATAATTTAGCCTACTAATGTTCTTATAAAAAGGCAGAAACATTGCGTCATTCCAGCCGATCTTCAGGCAGTATGGAACGACATAAACACTGAGTTTGGGAGCTGCTGTAGGTATCTCTTCAAGGAAAACGCAAATCACCCTGATTGGTTGTTAGACCAAAACAAAGGAACCAGGAGTCCAATGAGAGCTCCCTCCACCGTACCCCGAATCCTTTTCAGGCTCGGCTGTCCATTGGTATCTGTCGGTCTGCGAGAGAATGCAGCAGTGATGCTGCATATATATCACTCCGTCTAGTCGGTAAAGCGTCGACCCTTCTGCGTACCGCTCGCCCCTTGCCATCCCTTTTGGTGTTGGTCCTAAGGCAACTCAAATGGCTTATCTCGGGGTCGGCAAGGACTATTGATTTATTTGTTATTAGCAATCTAAAATTTTCGACGATGACAGACAACTCCTTAATGGTAGCCCTACTATATGCTAAGGCTTCGCACAATTCGTGGCTCGCCCCACAATACCAACACTAGGACGGAAAAGTGACGAACTGGACCAATCTTTACCGCGGAATGAAGAAAGATTATAAAAAATTATACAGTGAAATTTAAAATATTAAATTTGGTCAATATCTCGTACTCGTGATGTTTTTGATTAAGCTAAGTAACATATAAATTTCAGCTAAGATATGGCCTACAGGTACACATTTAAGCTAAGATACAGATACATTTTAAGCTAAGATAGAGATATATTTAAGCTAAGATATAGATACATTCAAGCTGCAGTATACAGTAAGATACAGATTCACTTTAAAATTGGGCACGTTGAACACATGGTAAAACGGCCTTAACGAATGAAAGTTATAAAATAGCCGCCCATCCTACGGAATATATATATAAAACTGGGCTAGGCGGGTATGTAAACTTCGAAATAATTTAAGTTTTGATCTCGCAAAGCAACGTTTGATTTTTAAATTATATTTGATTATTTAGGGTTTTTTTTTTAACATTTATTATCCAAAGAAGAGGACAATTGGGCAACAAGCCGAAGCATATGAGAGCCCTCTTGTCAATAATTATAATACAATTTGCACAACAGACATACAAAGGAAAGAAGTAACGCCCACCCCACACATACCCAAACCAAAAACATAAACAAAAACATACAGCTGTAGGCGTGCCGACAATAAGACCAAGAATGATACCAGTACTAGGCCTATACAGTTTTTATCCTTTGAGACAGACTACAGCCAGACAGCACAATGTCACCACTCTTAATCTCCACAGTTTTCATCGTTCTGGGCCATTTCGTTGTGGCAGAAAACTGATCCGATCCGCAGGGTAACCCTGCAACCCACCCAATACCCGTATTGGACTGGTTTGCGGAACACCCTGTCGCTACCGTTTCGAACTGCCGCGCTGAATCGACGGAGATGTGGTCGACGAGTGGATTTAGCCTCTACTGCTCTCGTCGGGGAAGAAGATCTTGGGTCTCCTCTCCACGAACTAGAGGCCTAATCGCCAAACTCTGTCTTCTGTCTCTGGCTGGGGATATTGAGACCAACCCAGGACCCAGCAGGACGCGGGCCCCGAAGATCAACTGTCCCGTCTGTCAATGAGGAACAAACTCTCGGAGTAAGATCGTCCAATGCGAGATTTGTGACACATTTGTACATTTAAAATGTTACCGTAGGAAAAGCAGTAATTTATGCTCCACCAGAAACAATCTTGAGCCAAGTTTTCTCTGCAATAGCTGTATTTTCACCAAACTTCCCTTTCATGATACTATTTTAGAATCAGAAACCGACGATTCATTCCTCACATGCAAACTCTCTGCAAACTCCAAGTGAAGCTGAGAGTGAAACTTTTGAATTTTTTAAGAAAAAGGTGTGCATTTTTTGCATTTAAACGGATGATCTCTGCTTCCCAAACTTTCAGAAATTCGTATTTTAATCAATAAATCCAACCAAGCAGTTTTA
This sequence comes from Nemertoderma westbladi, assembly GCA_032718475.1. Classification (NCBI taxonomy): domain Eukaryota; kingdom Metazoa; phylum Xenacoelomorpha; order Nemertodermatida; family Nemertodermatidae; genus Nemertoderma; species Nemertoderma westbladi. Next base: position 155,290 of record JAUCBJ010009091.1, on the reverse strand, counting down.
ACAATCTCTGAAACTTGGCTCGATGATAGCGTTTCTAATGGAGAAATTTATATTGATAATTACGTAGTTTTACGTAAGGATAGGGACAGACACGGTGGTGGTGTCTGTACTTACATTCGATGTGATTTAGCTTTTAATCGTAGGGAAGATTTAGAGACTTGTGACGAAGTTTTACTGGTGGAACTTTTACTTCCTAAAACTAAACCTATTTTAATCGGTACTTTATATCGGACCCCTAGACAATCAGATTTTTTGCAAAATTTTGAAAATACAATTTTATGTAATCTTAGGTCAGACTGTGAAATATATTTCTTAGGTGATTTGAATATCTATTACCATCACAAAGCATCCCCCATCTGTAAACAGTACCAAAGTATTTTAAATTTGTTTGGTTTAAAACAAATTATTCAAGATTCTACCAGAATTACCAGTAAAACTTCTACTTTACTAGATCACATCCTTTGTAATAATACCGACATTATTTCTCAATCTGGAGTTGTACCTACTGTATACTAAGCGATCATTTTATAGTTTTTTGCACAAGAAAGACACAAAAATCTTTTTTCGGGGATCATAAAACAGTAACAGTTAGGTCTATGAAAAATTACAGCAAGGAACGCTTTTTAAGTTTGTTAGTTAATTCTGACTGGGAACCCTGTTGTAAGGCCGCTGACATTAACCTTGCGTACACTGTTTTTAAAGATATATTTCTAAAGGCACTTAATACTGCAGCACCAATTAAAGAAATCAGTCTTAAACAACGCACTGAGCCCTGGATGACCTCGGGTATTCTTAGTAATATCAGAGAAAGTGATAACTATTTGTATAAATTTAGGAAATACCGTGTTTTAGCTGATTATAATAATTACTGCAAATGTAGAAACCTTGTACAACGGGAAATATAAAATGCTAAATCTGAATATCTGTACAACAAAATAAGTGAGAATAAAGATAATCCTAAAAGTTTATGGTCTACCCTAAAATCTTTAGGTTATAAAAACCTTAAATCTAAATCGAATATTGTTCTGCAAGATAACGGTGAGCTGATTCATGATCATACTCTAGTTAGTAATTTATTTAATAATTATTTTACTAATGTTGCCTCTAATTTAGTTAAGAAGTTACCGTTATCAAGTAATAAATCGTCACCTTCAAGGCAGAACCCCCTAAGTCGATTTTTGTAGTTCTGAGATAATCGATAAAAACTGTGAGAGATGCGTCAGTTTACTTGTTATTGTGTTTTTTGATAACTAAATATATATAGAATTCATATAACTAATCTTTCAATTTGATCCAGAATTACCTTTGAAATATATTGCGGTTGTTTTGTAAAAATTCTGACTTTGGTGTTTTGCCAAAACAAAGGGGAACACCATTTTCTGGTATTATCCCGTAACTATACGATAGTTGCGTGGTATTGCGTAGAAAACAAGGTATCCTCAATTTGTCAAAACACCATAAGTCCGAATTTTTACAAAAAACACTCAAAATATATCAAATAATAGCCAAGGCGTATCGTACGTCCTTAATAATTTAGTGCGTAGTGCGCATTTGTTATTAGCTAATACGTGCTATCTAACATGTTAACTAGCACATGATCAGGTGTTAGTATTACCTGTGAACGCAATAATAACAAATAAGCACATAGAATACAGCTAACACACTTCCGCACATGTTGGAAATTTTTGAATTCAAAATTCTAAAAGGCTCCATAATTTTTTGATATTTTGGTATAATTGCTTCTAAAATAAGTACGGGACTGTAGTTACTGTAGAATCATGTATCAATACAAATTGAACAAAATGTAGCCAAATGCAGAACTATAAGAACAAAATTTAGATTCAAGAAAGCGGAACTCTAAGTACAAAATATAGCCATGGGTGGTACTCTACAGTAAGAACAAAGTCTAGCTACAAGGGTTACAGCTACGTTAAAGTTAAAGTAAAGTTCACTTACAGTACGTCATGACGAATAATTAAAGACCTGTTTATGCTACAGTACGTGGCAACATTTTGAGCAACGCTATCAGCAACTTAGTGAGCATGTCAGCTTGCCAATCAAGTTGCTCTATGTAAACGCAAAGTTTGTTGCTATAAAAGTTGGCTCTTATAACGGAGACTAAACGTTAATGTTACTAAAATTAAGTTGCTAGTTGCTGACCAAATTGTCCAAAACGTCCGGCAACCTAGAGTAACTTATAGCAACTTGGACACAAACATTAAATGAGGGACAGATATTTATCAGCGCCACAAACATTAATGTGGGACAAACGTTAATCAGGGGGACAAACATTAATGTGGGACATAAACATTGATATAGGACACAAACATTAATGTGGAACATAAACATTAATGAGGGACACAAACGTTAATGAGGGACATAAATATTAATGAGGGACACAAACATTAATGAGGTACACAAACATTAATGAGGGACACAAACATTAATTGAGGGACACTAACATTAATGAGGTACACAAACATTAATGAGGGACACAAACATTAATGAGGGACACAAACATTAATGAGGGACACAAACATTAATGAGGGACATAAATATTAAAGAGGGACACAAACATTAATGAGGTACACAAACATTAATGAGGGACACAAACATTAATTGAGGGACACTATCATTAATGAGGTACACAAACATTAATGAGGGACACAAACATTAATGAGGGACACAAACATTAATGAGGGACACAAACATTAATGAGGGACACAAACATTAATGAGGGACACAAACATTAATGAGGGACACAAACATTAATGAGGTACACAAACATTAATGAGGGACACAAACATTAATGAAGTACACAAACATTAATAAGGGACACAAACATTAATTGAGGGACACTAATATTAATGAGGTACACAAACATTAATGAGGGACACAAACATTAATGAAGTACACAAACATTAATGAGGGACCCAAACATTAATGAGATATACAAACATTAATGAGGGACACAAACATTAATGAGGGACACAAACATTAATGAAGTACACAAACATTAATAAGGGACACAAACATTAATTGAGGGACACTAATATTAATGAGGTACACAAACATTAATGAGGGACACAAACATTAATGAAGTACACAAACATTAATGAGGGACCCAAACATTAATGAGATATACAAACATTAATGAGGGACACAAACAATAAACGAGGGACAGATATCAATCAAGGGCACAAACATTAATGAGGGACACAAACATTAATGAGGGACACAAACATTAATGAGGGACGCAAACATTAATGAGGTACACAAACATTAATGAGGGACACAAACATTAATGAGGTAGACAAACATTAATGAGGGACACAAACATTAATGAGGGACACAAACATTAATGAGGGACACAAACATTAATGAGGGACACAAACATTAATGAGGGACATAAATATTAATGAGGGACACAAACATTAATGAGGTACACAAACATTAATGAGGGACACAAACATTAATTGAGGGACACTATCATTAATGAGGTACACAAACATTAATGAGGGACACAAACATTAATGAGGGACACAAACATTAATGAGGGACACAAACATTAATGAGGGACACAAACATTAATGAGGGACACAAACATTAATGAGGGACACAAACATTAATGAGGGTCACAAACATTAATGAAGTACACAAACATTAATAAGGGACACAAACATTAATTGAGGGACACTAATATTAATGAGGTACACAAACATTAATGAGGGACACAAACATTAATGAAGTACACAAACATTAATGAGGGACCCAAACATTAATGAGATATACAAACATTAATGAGGGACACAAACAATAAACGAGGGACAGATATCAATCAAGGGCACAAACATTAATGAGGGACACAAACATTAATGAGGTACACAAACATTAATGAGGGACACAAACATTAATGAAGTACACAAACATTAATAAGGGACACAAACATTAATTGAGGGACACTAATATTAATGAGGTACACAAACATTAATGAGGGACACAAACATTAATGAAGTACACAAACATTAATGAGGGACCCAAACATTAATGAGATATACAAACATTAATGAGGGACACAAACAATAAACGAGGGACAGATATCAATCAAGGGCACAAACATTAATGAGGGACACAAACATTAATGAGGGACACAAACATTAATGAGGGACGCAAACATTAATGAGGTACACAAACATTAATGAGGGACACAAACATTAATGAGGTACACAAACATTAATGAGGGACACAAAAATTAATGAGGGACACAAACATTAATGAGGTACACAAACATTAATGAGGGACCCAAACATTAATGAGATATACAAACATTAATGAGGGACACAAACAATAAACGAGGGACAGATATCAATCAAGGGCACAAACATTAATGAGGGACACAAACATTAATGAGGGACACAAACATTAATGAGGGACGCAAACATTAATGAGGTATACACGAAGTGGGGACTTCGCGCAGCACGAAGTTGGCAGAGCCTTAGCGAATTGACACTGTTAGGGGGTAGGTCAATTTATGCAAATAGTCACGTTGGCCCTCTAGCGGCAGACTGGAGAACTGCAGATGGATTCGCCTCCTTTGAAAGTCACAGCTAATGGTCTAATACATATCTGCCAAGTTTCAGCTTAAACGGATTAAAAGCAAAGAAATGGGAGGGCATTTAATGTTTAGACATGTGGCCCTCTAGCGGGAGACCATTGCACTGATGGTGTCTGAAAGTCTCTCAAAAATCTCAACTTTTGCTCATATTGATACCTACAAATTTTCAACTTGGCAGCTTTAAATCCGACAAAGTTATTAGCATGTCAAAATCGTAACGACGACGACAACGACGACGACGACAACGACGACGACGACAACGACGACGACGACGACGACGACAACTATTTGCATAAATTGACCCACCCCCTAACAGTGTCAATTCGCTAAGGCTCCGCCAACTTCGTGGCTCGCCCCACAAACATTAATGAGGGACACCAACATTAATGAGGGACAAAAACATTAATGAGGGACACAAACATTAATGAGGTACACAAACATTAATGAGGGACACAAACATTAATGAGGGACACAAACACTAATGAGGGACACAGTCATTAGTGAGGGACACAAACATTAATGAGATACACAAACATTAATGAGGGACACAAACAATAAACGAGGGACAGATATCAATCAAGGGCACAAACATTAATCATGGGCACTATCGCCCTTCGCACTTAGTATGATTCATGTTACCACCCATACACATACAATATATTACAGTATTACAATTATCATTACTGCAAGCAATAAAATAACAACAATAAATAATAACATATTAATCTGACCAAACCAATAAACTATGTTATTGCAATTGAAGGAAAAATGATCAGGTTACAGAGATGGTTTTTCTAACCAAAACAATAAACGATGTTGTTACTAAAAAGGGAAGGAGTAGGGTAAAAAAATGATGAACATGAGGGGGAGACAGGAATGGGGGGGGGGGGGGGGTGGTAACATGAATGGTGGTGGTAGGAGGTAAATTGAAAATATGGGGGTATAACAGCCGGGGGGGGGGGGGTAGCAGCAAAACAGGCAGCTGAACAACGTAACCGAACGTCGCTTTCAATTAATTTCCATATAATTAGGAAGATGGAATGTATACAAAACGGCGTTACTTTGATCGAAGCTCTCGTTCCCATGGTAGTATTAATTCCAGTTAATCACTTAATATCTGATCGTCTGATGGCAAGCATCACCATCGCTCATATTAATATCCATTGGCAACCATGGACCCCTTTTAATGTTTTGTGTCCCTCATAAATGTTTGCGTCCCTCATTCATATTTGTGTCCTGGCCGCAATACAAACCAGTATATAAATGATAAATTACGGGGTTTTGCAAGGCTATTGTTTCTGATTTAAGTGGTTTTACAGGTTGTTATTTCTGATTTAAGGGGTTTTGCCAGGTGGACTGAATTTCAAATACTTGAATTTACGGTGTTTTGCAAGCCAATTATTGACTTGTGGGGTTCTGCCTCGAAGTGGGCATAAGTTACGGGGAACTGTCTTTGGCTTATAACTCAAAAATGGCTGGTAGAAAAGCGTCGGGGTTCTGCCAGACGAAAAAGCCGATATCGAATTAACCAAAAAGTCAAAAACATGAAAATCGAAAAAAATCGACTTAGGGGGTTCTGCCTTGAAGGTGACGAAATATAGTATAGGGTCCGAAACTCTAAATAATTTTTATTTAGAAAAGTTACAAAATTCAGAAAAGTTATTTTTAAAACCCGTTTCTGGGGATTTCGTTTTTCAAAATCTACTTAGCCTATCAGCCTCAAAAAGTACCGGTCTAGACCTAATACCTGCCCGTTTTCTTAAGGATGGTGCTGAAGTACTTAAAGTGCCTATTACTTTTATTATTAATTACTCTATCGTAGATAATGTAGTACCAGACGAACTGAATTTAGCTAAGGTTGTTCCTCTGTATAAAAAGAGTAGTAAAGTAGAACCCTATAATTACAGACCTGTTAGTATCTTAATTATTTGTATCTAAAATTCTAGAACGTTCTGTTTTTCTACAGCTGGAAGCACATCTTAGTAGGCTAAATCTGATCTATGAACTTCAGTCCGGTTTTCGTAAATCATATTCTACAGACACCTGCCTTATTAACTTAACTGATACAATTAGATGTAATATCGCAAAGGGTTTATATACTGGTATGGTAATGTTGGACCTACAAAAGGCTTTCGATACTGTAGATCACGAAATTTTGCTTGGTAAGTTAGGCCTGATGGGTGTAGGTTCTATAGACTGGTTCAAGTCCTACCTGTCAGACAGAGGTCAAACTGTAGCTATGTAAATGATATGATAAGTAGTATAGATCCCGATTTTAAACTCATTTTATATGCCGACGACAGTGCTCTTATTTTCTCTAATAAAGATCCTATCCATATTTCCCAAAAGTTAAGTGCAGTTCTAGAATCCTGTAATGAGTCGTTGGTTGACAATAAGCTATCAATCCACTACGGTAATAAGACTGAAAGTATTTTGTTTGGTTCCAAAAGAAAGTTAAAGAAGGTAACTAAGTTTGAAGGCACTAGTAATGGACAGAAGATTGAAAATAAAAAGGAAGTTAAATATTTAGGCGCCACATTGGATAACTGCTTATCAGGAGAAAGCACAGTGAAAAATATTTTCTCGAAAGTTAACAGTAGGCTTAGGTTTCTATACAGAAATAAAAATAGTTTAAACATCGACTCCCGCAAGTTACTTTGATCTTATTTAAAACAGTGTCACATGGACTATGCCTGCTCTTCTTGGTATGAAGGCTTAACCAAACAGCTTAAATGTAAATTACAAGTAGCTCAGAATAAAGTAGTACGATTTATTAAAGACTACAAACATAGGCACCACCTAACTCCAGATGACTTTTCTGAATCTGGACTACTTAACTTAGATAGTAGAGTTAAGCAGCTACGCCTTAACCATGAGCATAAAGTGTATAATGGTAAATGTCCCAATTACCTAAAACAAAAATTCAACAGAGTACGCGATACACACTCTTACAGTACCAGAGCTAGTGCTTCAAACTTCTACCTCCCGAATTGTAAATCCTTTGAATCTGATACTTTCTCTTTTAACGGCATTAAAAATTGGAACGCTCTGCCTAATGAAATTAAAAACCTAAATAATCAACAATTCTTTTAAATCTGCAGTTAAATCTCACCTCCGTGTGCAATGTAAAAATAGGTACAATACTGTAGTCCTACAGTAAGTTATTAGTTTATTAATTATTTGCTATTGATACAGTAATTACGTTTTTAATAAATTGTTCTGTACATTACATCTTTATCGTTGAGTCGGACATTGTCACGCTCTCGGTAAAGTTGTACATGTACATAGTGTAATTACGTTTATATTGGTTTTAGGTTAGCGTAGTGTAATATTGTATTTGTAACCAAGTAACATAAAGGACCCCCTTGGAAATAAGCTGCAAAGCTTTAAGGGTAATCCTATATGTTATGTTGGACAATACCTTTATACCGGTACATTGTTAGGTGTATTTGTTATTGTTTTTACATAATGTATAAATAAATCTAACTACGTGCAGATCCAGGTACAGTAGGAAGTAGGAAGTTGAAAAAATTATATCCCAAAAGTAAGCCAGCAATTAAGCGATCAGTAGATTGTATAGAAAATATAGAAATTACTGTTACATCTAAGTAGAATAAAAAATTGTACGTTGCAACCACAAATGTTGTAAATTAAAATTTGTAGGGGCGAAGATTTAGGTTAAAAAAAGAATTACTATAGGATCGGTTGTAATTTAAAAAAATAATATCTGGGTTTATTGTAGGTTATTCATTTCATTAAGATAATGAGCGTCTAGGTCGCCGTGCCAAAGTCGGATGACACTAATACCCTAGGAAATTTAAACGACCCGTGTTGGATACAAATGCGGAGATTAGGTCAATAAGAGCCTGCGCCTTGTTGTGCTGCATAGTTATGGAGGGTTGGTGATTAACATCTGTTGGAGGGCCATATAAGATAGTAGTCAATGTTGGCCTTAGTCCTAAATTTGAATTAGCTGCATGCAAGACAACATGAAGAGAGTGATAATGGAAACATTCCATAAAGTAGTGGAATGCGTCCTCTCGCTGATGACCACAAGAACATGATTTTGTTAATTTAACATGGTTAGAGAAGAGATCGGAATTCAGTGAGGAGAAATTGCATCTGAGTCGCGCCAATAGGCCGTTGATTGATGGTGATCCCAGGGTATAATAATAGTGAAGTGAGTTCCACAATCTAACAGTAGAAGGTAGGAACGAATCTCTGTAGAAGTTCCTATGGGCCATAGGAGGGTGAACATTCGTGGAGTTACGGGTGTTGTATGCACTGGCGGACCTAACAACAGGTGGAAGGATATCCAATAAGTGTTGGGGGGCGCGGTCCGCCATCATTTTGTAGAATACACACAATTTCTGAAAATCTCGTCTTTCTTGAAGTGGGCACAGCCCAGACTCCTTATATAGTTTGCTCGTGTGCAAGATTCTGTCAATCTGCAAACTATTCGAATAGCTTCCTTATTTAGGAGCTCCAACTCCATTTTGAGATCCTGAGAGCAGTTGTCCCGAACGGCACTGGCGTATTCCAAGTTTGAGCGGACAAAAGATTTGTAATTTTTCATGAGTGTATCCCTGCTAACCTTATATTTAACAATTCGTAACATATTCATCTTATAATTTGCAGATTTTAGCATTTTTTCAAAATGACAGTGCCATTTTAGGGAGAATGAAAGAATAAGACCAAGGTGTTGGTGCTCTTCAACTTCGGGGATAGAGATACCATTGAGGAAGAGAGGAAGGTGATTAGGATCGTGTGACCTGTGATGTGAGAACAGCATACTCTCAGTCTTTGAGGGATTGAATTGAACTAACCATCGTGCGCCCCAATTGGATATTGAAGTAAGGTCTGCATTAAGATTAGATGCTGCAAGAATACAGTTGAACCTGGAATTGACCTCTATGTAGAGAGCAGTGTCAACAGCATAAAGGCTAATGTTGCCACTAACTACATACATCCACTATGTTGTTGATGAAAATCAAAAACAGTAGGGGTCCCAGGACAGAACCTTGGGGGACTCCAGCCAAGACCTTCACCCAAGACGATTCACTACAACATATTGAAAATTGTCATTCAAACAGTTGTGGAGCCATTCCAGAAGCTTCTCCCCAATTCCCATGTTTTCAATTTTATGCAGCAGACTTTTGTGATGGACTTTGTCAAAAGCCTTACTTATATCTAGAAATACTATTTGGACCTTCTTCCCTTTGTGTAAAGCACTAGCAAGGGCATTGTAGAGTGAAATCAATTGATAGATAGTACCATCCCCACCCTTGAAACCAGACTGAAATTTGGAGATGTAGGTCTTGATATGAGTGAAGATTATTCTATGGATGTAGTGCTCGAACAACTTCCCAAGGTTACTGGTAAGGGCAACTGGATGAAAGTTGTTACAAATATCATTTGGAAATTGTTTCAAGAGTGGCAGGACATAGCGCATTTTCCATTTTTTTGGATGATACCCACTATTAAAGATAAATTGAAATAATTTGGAAACGTGATCTATTATCACAGGCATTCCATCCTTTATCATTCTGTTTGAAATTCCTTCGGTGGGACAGGTAGCACCATCTGGGTCTAAACCTTTAATGTCGCACAGAATTTCAGATGTACAAAAGTTGATCTCGGTAAGCACAGTTTCCGGAGGAGCAGTTTGGGGCATAATGAAGTTAGATTCATCCAGTGAGTATTGTTCGATAAAGAAAGAGTTGAAGAGGTCCGCCTTCTCCTTGGGTGACACAGCAATGATGTTATTGAGATACTGAGGGAATCTCCAGTTCCGGAGCTTTTACCATTAATTGTTTGCAATTTGACCACCATTGTTTGCTGGAAGACCTTGTTGCAAGAGGTTTTTCTGACAGGTTTGCAAAATACTAATTTTTGGCTTTGCGGCATTCTAGAACAATACTTATTTCTAGCTGAAGGAAAGTTGTTCCAAGAGTTGCCATTGTTGGTGGATTTAGCAACCTGATGTACTCATCTTTAATGCGAGAGAGACGTCTTAACTCAGTGGTATACCACGGCTTATCATTTGGGCGTACTGTAATAAATTTATTCGGAATTGAAGAACTCGCACAAAGGAAAAATCGGGATGTCCAGGCTGAAACGATGTCATCAACTTCAGTGTAGTCCATGTAGACACTGTCCCAATTAGTTTCAGTCAAAAGGCGCCTGAATTTTGGAAAATCTGCCTCCTTTTAAAGCCAAATCCACCTAGTGTATGCTGGTATTGTGATAATAGGACATTTATAAGAGAAAGAAATTACGCAGTGGTCGCTTGTACCACAAGGGCTCGAAATATCTATGTTGGAGATAGAATTCGGAAGAGTGGAAATAACAGAGGAAGGTGATGTACTAGTAGTTTGGGTTATGCGAGTAGGCTCCTGAATATACTGGAACAAACACTGACGTGAAATAAAGGGAGGAAATATCACAACATTTAGTTGGATCTAAAAGGTCCTGATTGAAGTCTCCCAAAATAAGTATATCCTTGATTCCTAAACTCTTTGCTTCTGAAACCATAGAATTAGCTACTTCCCAGAAGTTACTAGGAGTGGTGCTAGACCGATAGCAAGTTTTTTGCGGCCAAAACTACAGGAGCACCATAATGATTCGAATAGTGGGTCAATGTTCTCGATGGTGCTAAGCCTCTTAAATTTAAACTTATTGGAAATGTATCACCAACCACCACCAATGGGCAATCATGGCATTGTGGCACATGACAATTAGATATCAGAAATTTATTAGAAATCTGATCAGATGAAAACCAGGTCTCGACAAATGCAAGTATGTCAGAGTTTAAGGATAGATCATCTGGCAAAAAATCCCAATTACAAGGCAGTTAACGAATATTTGTCAGCATGACTTTAATAGATGGAAGAGAGGGGCCTGGGTTAGGGTGAATATCCCTGGATATGTATAAAATAAAAGTTAAACATGCAATAAACCACGCAAGAGCTAGGCCATGGAAAAGCAGTAAGGAAAATGTGTCGCAAAAATTTTCGCTTCTACAAAATCCAGAGGTAGCCCCGTGAAAAGTCCCCACGCTTGCTTACCATTGCTCAATAGAAATGTTCATTTAAAAAATTTGAAAAAAAAAAACGAAAAGTTGTGAGGAGAGAGCAGGGGGGGCAGTTATGCAATTCACAAAGCGCGCTGATTAACCATTGGATAAAAATATTTTTTGCAAATAAGATAAGAGCAGTATGAGGAGTATAAGCAGTATAAGGGTAGTATGAAGATGCTGATTGGCTTGAGGGAAATCCCCCACACATGACATTCACACACACACCAACTCACACAGCAGACACAGACAACAGACATACAAAGTGATATAATGTGATATGAAGTGAAGAGAAGGGAGAATGGGTGAGCCCAAGAAATGGAAAATATGAATTAATTTCAAATTTGACTGTGGTCTATATTCCCATCACCATAAAGGTTAATAACGATATTGTACATACATAGGCCTGTTGCAATTGAAAATTAATACATACAAGAGATCAGTGAGCAAATAAATGTAAATTGGGTGAATTATATCCATACATAAGAGGAATCAACTATGTTCATGCGAAATTAAGTTGACTGACATGGAAAATATATATGCTGAATATTTCAAATACAACTGTTCAGGAAAATACTTCAAATGCGGAAAACTAATGCGGAAATTTAAATGAATGATGTAAAATATGGCGCTTCCGCTTAGTAGGCTGAACAATTTACGCGGAAATTAAATACCGGTACTGGAATATAGATATGGCGCTTAGTAGACTGAAATATATGTAGAATATGAAATACTGAAATATGGTGCTTAGTAAACTGAATATTTAGGTAAAATATTAAATACTGAAATATTGCTCTTAGTAAACTGAAATATTTATGTAGAATATTAAATACTGAAATATGGCGCTTAGTAAACTGCAATATTTATGTAGAACATTAAATACTAAAATAGAGCGCTTTGTAGACAGTTATATGGTGCTTAGTAGACTGAAATAATTGCGTAGAAATTGAATGCAGAAATATGGTGTTTAATAAACTGAAATATTTATATAGAGTATTAGATACTGAAATATGGCACTTAATAAACTGAATATTTATGTGGAATATTAAATACTGAAATATGGCTCATAGTAAACTGAAACATTTATGTAGAACATTAAATACTGATACTGAAATGTGGTGCTTTGTAGGCTGAAATATTTGCGCAAAAATTAAAGATTAAAATATGGCTGGCACATAGTGATTAACATAGTGCATAAGTGATAGAACATTAAGCTAACTAATAAGAAATATACTTCTAAAACTTAAAACAGTGTTTAACTTGGTAAAAATGATATAACTAAATCAGTAAATAGATGTTCAGTACTGATACAGTTTTGATGAACATCACCTGCTCAACTATTCTTCGGACGACCCACGAAGACCGATCAGATTAGAATCATTAGATCTTTGGTAGCACAATGGTCCTGTCCACCGTTGATAGCGTCCTATACGACCTTGTGAAGTGAATCCACTCAGAAAACATCCTGCTTCTCACCCGGCAACAGCTTGATGTATATGGCACCGTCGCGTGTCCAACAGTCCGATATTAATTTCATTTTGACAAATTTATGACACTCAAGGAATAGAAGAGAGTGGTAAGGCGTGAGGCACTCGTTTACATAGATACGATCTACCCGTGAGTCTGTCTTTAGTTTGATATGGCCACGGTAGAAATGATCCCTTGCCCTATATGTACTGAACTTTATGACTACCTGCCTTTTGTCGCGGGAATGGTGAATTCTAGATGTGCCGTGAAGCAGATCGAATGATGTTACCCCATAACACAGAGCGACCTCTACAATGATTGTGTCAACAACGTCATTAGTGGAAGTGGGAGAACTGGCTGCCTGCACGGCAGTTGCTTCTGCTGAAGGGCTGGATAGTATAAGAATGTTACGACGCAAATATTGGGACTCATTGTCACTTTTAAGAGCAAGAGCATTGATATGGGTTTTTTGGACATAGCATCCAGTACAAACAAGGCGTCTCGAGTCAGCTTAGAAGAGATGTCATCAGCGAGTCGAATTTAGCAGATATCAATCTCGTTATATTGTCTGTAAAGGACTGTAATAAGCCACGCATATCATCCTTTTTGCCAGTAGTGAAATTCGAGATAGTGGAGGAAAACGTCAGTTCGTCTTCATAGCCCAAGTCGAGCGTTGTAGTCTGCATCGCATGAGGTACCGGTACCGATACCGGTAAACGTTTTGGATCTGGATGAGGAATGAGACGTTGCACTTGTATGAATGTTTGGATGGACCATCACTACGATTTAATTCTGTTTCTGTAATGTGAGTGAAAGTTCCCATTGCCATTGGGTTCATTTCGCAGCAGGAAGGATAGCAGCGAGGCAATAGAACGATGGTAGGCCTATGTAGTACGGTACAATTAATTAAAAGCCTGAAATTGGTGTATTGGGTGTGGGATTATTTCACTGTTAAGTAAGATATCTACAGTACTATATAAAAAACTTTCTAAATGCGACGTATTTTGCCTTGATTTGTAGTTGTTGTAATTTGCCTATTACATACAATAGATATAATTTCACTTGGGTTTCCATTGGCGCAGTGGTCAAGTGGGTTAAGGCGCGGGTTACATTCTAAATAGGTCAGGGGTTCGAATCCGGGTCAGTAAAATTGTATTTTGGGCTATTATATTTTTGGTTTCATTAAATTAGATAAGACAATGGAGTGCGTACAACTAGTGGAACGATGAGTTGGGCTAATCGTAGGGCACTTGATAATTTATTGCTCCAATGTGCATTCGTAGAATGTTGTAGAATGTTCTAGTGCATTCCATGCTTAGGATTTGCTATATAAGGGCCGTTTGTCCTTCGGTTATCACTCTGTGTTTTTTTCACTGTAACTTGTACAACACACTCACTCTCTTATTCTGAGTCGTATTAGTCTTAACTGCTAATAGTTATTAGTCTATTTCAGTTTAATTTGTTTGTCATTTCTTGTTATTTTGTAAGTTAGTCTAATTTTGATAAGTCTTTTACGTTAAAATATACTGCAAACTCTAACATGTAGTTTTGACGTATCTATCTTGAGACAGCCAAACGCTTCGGGGAATGGCTGCCTAGACCGTTAGGCCTAAGCAACACAAGGGGGAAAGATGTCCATGACGCATTAGAGAGCCCACATTATCTTCACCCACGCCCATTCGAGAGTATGCCTTACTGCCAGAAAGCGCCCACGTCAGAGGAAGGTAACACTTTGTTCGATGCCCTTGCCCGAAGTAAGACCTTAGATCAGGGTAAAGCGTGACGCCATCCTGGGATGCCGTAAAATTTAGGATTAAATATCTCAGATTCAGACAGGAAAAAACCCGGGTCAACCTGTATCTCCTCCAGGTGCGAGCTGTTGCTGTTCGTCAGTACGCGCAAGTACACTTATGTGCGAATAGCACACCCTATAATTTGGTGATTTGCAGTACTGACAGTACAGTACCGGTTAGCTTTGTAGGCTTTATAGTTTGCCTGACCTGTCTGATTCCAAAGTATTTGATCAGCAAGAGGCAGATTTCTGGTACCGGCACACCTTTTGGCTTAGGGAGGTTTACTAACATCCTTCTGCGCCCTTGCCACGTACTGATAGGCATTTACTATCGGGTGTAGTTATTAACACTGTAATTGCCCGGTTGATTTGTGAATAAAGGAGGAGAGAGCCCATTTGACGTCAGTTTGTAAGTATTGCGCCTATAGCATGCGACTAGCTTATTCGAGTTTCTAGCGCCCGGTATTGATATTTTGATAAAATTACCAAAACCTAGTATAACGGCGATACACCAAAATTGTTTTAATCGTAACACAAACACACACACACGCGTCTTGAGATCAAAGCTACCTAAGCTTACGGTAAGAATATTCTTGTTATTTGACGAGATATTTAATATTGGTTTATTCAGGCAGAGAGGCACTCCTTTTGACTGCTATTTTCCTGTCGGCAGTATTGTTTTATGCTAGTTCTGTTGACCCACTAGCTCGTATATACCCATATAAATCACACTGCGGCAAGTTTACAGTATTTTAGGTCCTTTAGCGGTAGTTAGGATTTGCTACTCGGGGATTGTTTTCCCGTGAGTTTGGTCTGAATGTATAGTATACTTGGTCTACATCTGCCTTACCGGATAGAGGCTGGGAATCCTGTTTGTCTAGTTAGCTGATTTGCCCAAGTATTAGAATAGACACCAGGCTCCGTTCCTCGCCAGTAGTAGTTTGTGTACTTAGTATCTATTTATTTAGACATCCTGGACTGGGATTTCTTGTCAGATACTGTACGAGCCTGTATACACTGCTGGATTCTACAGTAAGGTACTTCGTTACTAGGATCCGGTAAGCGGTATACTACTGGACTTATCAGTAGGAGATATTTTATAATTTAAAATTAGTAGAATTATTAATTTGTAGAATATTTCTTACCGATAGGCCTTTAGGGTAGCTAGTAGTTTTGTATTTGGTTAGCTATAAATAGCTAGTTAGTTGTAATTATTTTGTCTTAGTCCGTGTGTGTGCGGTGTTACCTTTTTTCGGTACTTGAAAAGGTACACAAGGTTTAAAGACCAATTTGTATCAGTACCTAGGAAAATTTTTTCGTAGAGTAGTCCGTAAAACTCTCACCTTCGATTTTTCAGGAATAAAGGACTCATTTCTGGACCGCCTCGAAGGATTAGGCCGTTTATAGCAAGTTTAGGAGGAACACGATTCATCTGCAACGCTGGAAACAGAACAGTTCTCGTCCGGTTTGTATCTGGGAATCTGTATGACTGGAAGATCAAAGGAACATAAGTTTTACGACTCGTGTCGTATAAACTTAGAGTACAGTTCCACTGTCTAAGTTATGTGTTTGTTGGTACTTATTTCCCCCTAGACGTTGCTGTTTTGCCTATTATTTTTACTTGTTGATCTATATTTTGGTAGCGTATACCACTATCTCACTTATTCGTACAGATTTAGCCAGCAGTCTGAATTATTAATACTTTATTATATACTTTTTGATTTTATTTGTACCGGTTAGGGTATATATAGTATATATATATATCGAGGTAAGTTTTGACATTTCGACACTGTGACATTTATTACACGTATTTGACGTATATAATACAGACACCACACTCGACTAGATACTCACCTACCGACTATGACTCGTGTGACGCAAACAGATTGACAGTAGATGACCCGAGAAGGAGGACTCGCGATTCTACTGATGTCATACCGCGTGCGTTGCCGGTACCGCGAACGGAAATACCGGAAGCCGTAGCACATGGTGATTGTAGAACCGAAGACTTCCTTACCATCCCGCAAACCAGATCGCAGGAACCGGACATGGTAAGTTCGACTGCGAGCCAGGAGAACATTATTAGGAGTATAGGAGGACACATGGCTCAGATAACTCGAAATATTGGAGAATATTTTCGCGTTGTGTGCGAGGTAACCGCCCCGATGTCGAGATACGAGTTCTACACCTTGCAAGTAAGAATAAGTAGATTACATGCCTCCGTAGATAAACTAAAAGGTTTACACGAACTGGCAGAGTTGCGTGGCGACAACTTTACTCAGGTAAAGATAATAGATAAACTGGTAAGTGCAAGGGAAAGTCTCATTCAGTTTAAGTCGGTTGTAGGATCTACTCAGCAAGATCAACTCGATCAACTGATGGGTGAGTCTGTTTCCGATGCGTTGTTGCAACCCGAAGAGGAAGAAGAACTATACTGCCTGGACAGAAAATTAGAGGCACTCACTGATTTTCTTTGTAGATGTGGCGTACCGATCAAAGAACCGGAAGTTGTACTGAGAGGGACAACGGAAGTTTTAACTACGGAAGGCTCACGAGCCTACCAAATTCCACAACTGGATAGATTATTCGTCAGCGTAGGGAGTGAGGCTGACGTTAGTCGGATGATGTCAGTGATTACTCAACAACAACAGGAGGTGGCACGCTAACAACAAGTCGCCGAGGAAGAAGCGCAACGGCAAATGGCACAAGTTGCTATCAAGGGAGAGAGACAATGCAGGAAGGACAAAGCGAAAATTGCCCAACTCCAGGCCTAACGCTTTGAGGCTCGATGTTGTAAACGGGAGGAAAGATCGACAAACCCCTATATCGACAACCATCCATGAGATACACCACGTCGCATCCGGCTGAGGAGATTATCACCAGACAACTCACCGAGATAATGCGACCTGTAGCGGACCGATTGGCTCAGATCGAAGAGCGGCTCGAAGCCCCACCTTTAGATAGATTGCAAACGAGCGTGGAGTTAGAACAACCTCGACCACAGAGACCACCTTATAGACAACCAGAAGCACGACAAACTCCGAATCCTCGAGGAGAAGATCCCATTAACTTCGATCCATATCGACAAACAATGCGCAGACGGGAGCGACTGGACGCTATTGACAGACAAGGACGCGGACAGTTGGACGTGGTTAGCAAGATCGCTAAGTTTGCAGCCAGACACGGATTACTGGCACAACAACCGCCAAAGTTCTCTGGCAATGCGAAACACTGGCGTACGCTGGTAGACTATGTAGAGTCCCAGATTGCTATGTGTGCCTTCACCTCGATGGAGAAGTTTAATTACTTGCTCCAAGTACTATCAGGTAAGCCAAAGAGGTTAGCGGAGACCTTCATTGGTGTTCCAAATGCTTTCGAGCTGGGGTATGACCGTTTATTCTCCATATACGGCAGTAACATTGCCATGGCTAAATCCATTATAGAAGGCCTCTGTAGAGCGTTAATCCATCTCGAAACCCATTGCTCTTCTATGAGTAGCGGATGAGATAAAGAACACTATAGGGACTTTGCGGTCTATCGCTCAACTTGAGTATGCCGACAGTTCTGATCTGGATCATCGGCCGACTCCACCATCAGTTGTGCCGAGAATGGCGCCGGATAGAGTAGAAGCGTGAAGAGGCTGTCGGACTATTAAAACTAACCGATGTTTACCAATTGATCTCGCGAGAGGCCGTAGTAGAGACACGGTCCAACTATACAGACTATCATATTGCGGCAGAAGGAATTACAATCGCTGCACCGAATCGGACTAAACAACTTCCAATAAACACGAAGGCCGTAACCTACGCTACCCCAATGGATATCTCTAAGGTTCTGATGCCTATTGGCAACAAACATCCACGACAGCAGTTGCCGGCAGATTTTGTTGGATGTCAGTTTTGTGAGCGGAACGGAACGGTGGAAGATATGGCGGACACAACCTACGAGGATGTCGCGCATTTAAGGATTTAGGAGTGTAGGAGAGAAGACTTCAGATCCGCCCGTTGGACTCTTACTGGAGATGTACCATGCCTGCACATGTCCGGAAGGACTGTCCAATTGATGACATATGTCCTCTGTGTGGACACAACCACGACGCGTTTCTCCACACTACTAGTCACTCTGACTAAGCATTTTTGACAATAAATATCCCGATAAAGTGGCAAGATGTGACACGCTTTATAAAGAGCACGCACCGCGCGAAGTCCGTACGTTCTATACAGATTACGTGGACCAATCAGGTTTGTCGGACGAAGACGACACAGAGGACGAAACCTTTTACATGCATGCGGGGGAAGTGGAACAACCATCTGCAACACTCCTTACATAGAATCAGCTAAAGGGTTTCAGCATGATTTCCATTAAGATCACCGGAACCAGAGGGAGCAAGTGTATATATGCCATCTTGGACTCTGCGTCATCACACAGCTAAGTTGATGTTCAAGTGGCCGACGTAGTTACTGACATGAGTCATGGTAAGACTGCTCAGTATACTGTTAGTAGCATGCGTGGTAAGAGAGCGATACCCGTTACGAGGGTCAAACTAACTCTAGATACTCTTCTTTCCAAAGCGGAGCATAGCAGAAAAGAATGCTTATTACTTCCGGTAAGGAACCTTATATTTGCTGCCACCAAGGACTTTAGTAACCTACTTGGTCCTGTGCCAGAACAATCCCCGGAAGACCGTAAGTATTTCCAACATCTTGGAATACTGGAATGTCCCGTTAACTATAGCTCAATCACGATGTTGATTGGGACAGACCAGTTCAGCTTGCATCAAGTATGGGAGACACACCCATCTGTAGTAACAGCGGGCAACGCTTACGCTTATAGAATTCCCATAGGTTGGTATACGAGAGCGCCTGTGCATTCACTAGAAGTGAGTGACCAGGAGGACGTCGTTTTAAGCACATGTAGTCTATTAACTACTACTTTAGCCAATTCTCCCTCACATTCCTGTGGTCCCACTGTACAGACAGTAACACGACTGACATACGTCGCTATAGACAACGACGTAACAGACTTAGACGAGACCACACAGACCTCTAACTTACAGCTACTTGCAGCGGAACAGGTAGTATCGACTGCAGAATTGACAGATGCGAAGGTCATTGACCCTATCTACAGAGCTTCGACACCAGTCGCTGATCTTGGAAGGCTTGCGAGCCTACTGACAGATCAAAATGTTGTTGAACCGCCTCACGACGTTTCGATGCTGACTAGTGACATTGGAAGGCTTGCGAGCCTACCAGCCACATTGACACTAGCCACTGCTGTGGACGGCGACATAGACGAGGACCATGGCGCAGTGCAAGCAGCGCTTGACAAATTGCTGACCGAGAGAACCATCAAGTGGTTGGAACAGGACTCAGCAGAACCAGGTAGTTATGAGACCGCTATGTCAGAACAGGAAAAACGGTCACTAAAGATTATGAAGGATACTATTCGCCAGACCGCGACTGGCCACTACGAAGTTGGGATGTTGTGGCGCCATGGACAACCTAAGCTCATCAACAACTACCCGCTTGCCTTGAAACGACTTATGTCGATATGGCAGTGCCTGTTGCGTGACTAGACGGCCCAAATGCAATACAATGCAGAACTTCAGACATATCTCCAAAAGGAATATGAGATCAGGATGACAAACCCTGAGGTAATGACAGATCAGACATATTACCTGTCACATCACTTTGTACGACATCCAGACAAACCTGGCAAAGTGCGTGTAGTCAACGACTGCGCCGTGCTTTACCAAGGAATGTCTATGAACAGTGAGTTGATGGATGGGCCGAATATGAATAATTACCTCATGGGAGTCCTGATGCATTTCAGACAACGCAAGGTGGCCTTCACCTGTGACGTAGAGGCCATGTTCCACCAGGTTAAAGCTTTGGAGCGGTACAGGGACAGCTTGAGGTTTCTTTGGTACCCGGACGGAATTCTAGATCTTCCGCCAGAAACTTACCAAATGCAGGTAAGAGTTTTCGGGGCCCGGGACAGCCCCAACTGTACCATGTATGCCTTAAAGCAGACAGTACTAGACTGACGGGACAAAGACCCAGACGTGATTCGGACAGTGGAGCGTGATTTTTACATGGATGGTGGCCTCAAGAGTTGTGACACTCTGGATCATGCTACAACCGTAGCACACCAACTCCAAGACTGTCTTGCCGAGGGCGGATTCCACCTCACCAAATTCGCTTCCAATAACTTCGAACTGGTGAATTCATTTGACACTACGGACCATAGCAGAGGTGATCTAGATCTAGATCTAGAACCTCTGCCTATGACCAAAGTCCTAGGACTAAGTTGGGACCCCAACAGGTGTGCGTGAGGACCAACAACCAGACGAGACCTCTCACAAAGAGGACCTGCTTATCTACAACGAGTCGTTTGTATGACCCACTGTGTTTCATCAGTCCAGTGATCCTACATGCTAGGATCATACTCCGCAGCATTTGGCAAGCCGGACTGGAATGGGACGATCCTATCCCAGAAAAGCTAGCCGAGCAATGGAGGGACTAGGAGGATCAACTAACACTCCTACCGGATTATACGATTCCCAGAGTATACTTTCATTTACAGGCCACCTTTCCTGCGGATCTAGAGCTTCACAGTTTTAGTGATGCTAGCAAGGATGGGCTGGGGCTTACTCTATACCTTAGACGACGTCTGTTTATCACATTTACGCTTGAAGTTTGTACTGATTAGACCTAGCAACGCTTTTGAATTGAGTTCAGTAACACGTAACTGTATTATTTGTAAGAAGGTGCACACGAGGATAGGACACCAAGAAATGAGTGAACTACCACTAGCGAGGTTACAGGCATTTAGACCCCCATTTACTGACATGGGGATAGACTGTTTTGGACCCATAATCGCAAAACGCGAACGGGTACAGGTTAGACATTGGGGACTGATCTTTACCTGCATGGCCAGTAGAGCTGTCCATATTGAACGCGTAACAGATCTAACCACCAACGCCTTTATTCTAGCCTTACGGCGATTTATAGCCAGACGTGGATTGGTCAATTCCATCCATTGTGACCAATGGACCAACTTTGTGGGTGCGAGGAACGAAATTTCCAGAGCCATAAAGAAATTGGACAAAAATCAAAACTCCGATGAACTATGTCCTCACAAGATTATCTGGAGCTTTAACACTTCCGACAGTCTGTGGAGAGGCGGAGTTTGGGAGAGATTGATTGGATCAATTAATACGGCAATGGCGAAAGTAATACCTACGCAACGCATACTGACAGACGACCAACTGACTACGTTGTTGATAGAGATCGGAGCGGTTCTGAATACTCGGCCCATCACTTTGATTCCAGACGACAACCAATCTCAGTTTGCCTTGACACCAGCACACCTGCTTATGCAGGCGCTGACGACACTGTTGCCCATTTCTGTACCCATTGACAATGACAGTTACGGCAACAAAGCTTGGAAAATCACTCAGCTTTTAGCCAATAAGTTTTGGGAAGTATGGCAGAAGTATTATTTGCCCTCTATTTCAGCCAGAACCAACTGGTATCTCACCACCCGCTCTCTGAAGCATGGTGACCACGTATTATTGGTGGAAACCAACTTGAAAGACGGTTTTGGTTGATGGGAGTCATTTTGGCCACACACCCAACATCTGGTGGTGTAATACGGACTGTTTCTGTACAGACAATAGACGGACATACTGTAGACAGACCGGTACAGCGTCTCGTGCTCCTTGAAGAGACTAGAAACGAGACAGGAGATTACAAATCTCCACCAAAACCACGTAACATTCGTAAGTAGAGATGTGGGACCCGTACTGGTCGCCACATAGTCCTACCGCATTCCTGTACACTGTATTCCTGTAGTCACTGTAGTTTAGAAACAGTGGTGGAATTCCATTGTCTTTATATGTGAACATTGAGGGTAGTACCCTTATGCATCACATAGGAGCGGGATTGTGTGTACAGAAGGAATGGAATTCCTCTTGGAACCCACAAGTGAGACAATTTTAAAAATTTTAGATAATCCATTTGGATTTAGAATTTTTTAAGAAAACGATTCTCCAGTGGACGGATTCCAGGATATGGTCGGATGGAACCAAAATTAGGGAGGGACAAGAGCGGATGGAAGGCTTGCGAGCCTACTGATATGATATTTTTTAGAAAATAAAATCGGCCTTGTTCTAAAGTCGTGTCTATTATTTTTTAGTTTAACTAATTCTCGACTGCTTTATTTTTTGGAAAAGTAGTTTGGGAATAAAAAGTGAGTATTTTAAACTCACGGCTAGTTTGCCCGAAATTGTTTTTTATTGGCACATTTTTTGGATTAGGAGCCAGTGCGAAATCACACAGAACCCGAAATATTGGGCAAATGGATAGGGGTTTTAGAGCAAAGTTGAGCCAAAAGCCGACAAAACTCGAAGTCCCCTCACATCTAACCTCTGTTTGTGCTTCCTCTAGTAGAACACAACGGTATAGGATAAACGTAATGATATGTAACCGATATACGCGTATATAATGGCAGAGAGGATTCATAAAGAACAACGACAGGGATTCACGCAGGAACAGGAGCACCAGGCACCGTTCAACCGATATGGGGCCAAGAACTTTTGCGTGTTTGGAGTCGAGATCATGGTAAGAATGAGTCGGGATCATGGCTAAGCTCGCAAAGTCCAAGGAGGAACCCAACGTTACGCGACAGTGACTAGACGCTTATAATAAGAGAACGGAGGAGTTACGCGCGGAGTTTAATGCATTATACCCCTACGATGCGTTGTGCGACACCAGCGACATTTGCGAGGAACCCTGACACAGAGATACGCAGATTATATCACATGCTGCAATATTTGACGGCTAGTGAGCCCTTGCCTGCAGCTAGGGACGAATTCGAGGGGATGCACCTTTATAGACGCCTTGAGGAGCGGACCCAGAGACTAAGGAAGCGTTCTCCATTTATAAACTGTTCTATAAATGTGGAGGATGTATGCGTGCGCAAGACAACGCGATTCGTATGCGATGCGCTTGAACCCAGAGAACCCCGAGCCGATATTAGCGCGATGCCCAAACAACCAGAGTCTGCATTATCAAGAAGGCGGATTGATGTCCCCTTGATGAATCCATATCACTCGTTTAAGATGAGTGGACCGAACGCGGGCGAGATTGTGATTTACGAACCCAAACTAGTCAAACCGGACGTCTACAGTATGGTAGTAGACGAATCCAACAAGTCGACACAGGAGAAGCTGGAAGCTCTTTCCTATATAATGTGATAATGTAATAGTGTGAGATCCAGCTTCACGCTACAGCTGAGCAACAGGTATGAGGTTCTTGCCTCTGTGGCGGCAGATCACTGTGAGGGCTATACTGCCTTCACAGAAGCAGTTAAGTTAGCAGCTGCAGAAACAGTACATGTATACCCTCGAAACAGGAAAAGGGCCCCTTGGACTGACAACAAAATTCAAAAGTGCCGAAATGACATATATAAGGCGCAGAAAGTGTCCCGACTCAAACAGACTACAGCTGCCAAGAATGCTGTTAAGGTTGCATATAGGTCCCAGAACAGGCAGTACTCTGTTAATCTACAGGAGCTAATAAACCAACAGGTTGATGTCATCAATGATGTTGACACCAGGAGGCAATCATCCCAGGCATGGAAATCGATCAACTTGCTTACTGGTCGGAAATGCCAACCAACCAAGCCAGCCAAGGTTAAGGCTGAATCACCAGCCGATCGCCTCAATGGTTGGAAGGCCCACGTTGAAAAGCTCCTCAATAATGACAGGGTATTGCCTGATAACTTTATAGAAGTAAAAGTGTCTGAGTCTGTACTCCCAGATATCCCCATTGGTGATATCTCCTTTGCAGAAGTGAAGGCTGCTGCAATGAGCATTAAGACCAATCGTGCCAGTGGAGTAGATGGTGTTCCCCTGAGGTCTTTAAAATACCTGAGTGTTTAAAGATCATCTACCCCATCATATTAGACATGTACCGAATAACAAGAGTCCCACAAGAAATGAAAACAAATAAGTTGGTGCCAGTTCCCAAGAAGGGCAACCTAACACTCTGGTTCTTTTCGGGGAATCTCATTGATCTCGATTGCTGCAAAGCTATACAATAGAATTATATTAAATCGCATCAGGGATCCCATTGAGAGACTGCTCCGTGGAAATCAGAATGGGTTCCGTAAAGGTCGTGGGACCCTGGAGCCCATTTTGGCACTTAGAAGGATAATTGAAGAGTTATCAAAAAGAAAGACAGGCATCTGGCTGTTATCTTTGTTGACTTCTTCAAGGCCTTTGATTAAGTCTCTCGTTCACATATGTTCAGCATAATTTCATTATATGGGATTCATGATGAATTATTGTAGCAATCAGATCAGTATACGATGGTTTGACAACATTTGGGTCTACTGTTGATGGTGACACAGAACCATTTTAAGTGTTATGGGGCGTCCTCCAGGGAGACACACTTGCACCATTCTTGTTCATAATTGTATATAATAATTGTAATAATGATGATGGGGTGATGATAACTCTGCCTACTGGCTCCAGAAGTCGAGGAAATCATGCCTAACTAATGCAAGTACCTAACTGATCTAGACTTTGGTGATGACTTAGGAGTATTCTCAGTATCACTAGAGGGAGCCCAATGGCTCCTCAGTTCATTAGAACATGCTGCTTCTAGTGTTGGTCTTTTTAATAACTCTAGAAAGACCAAAATTTGGCAGTTAACTTTGAAAGTGCCAGATGGAGTGCTACACGTCTTCAGCCGACAACGGAGCGATTGTAAGATGCCGATGCCAGAAAGGAAAACACAACGACACGCTATGATAAAGCGGATAGTAAAATCCATGGACCTAGCTTGTAATATAGAAGCTAGGATGTTACCAAAGGCCGTACTCGACAGGAGTATCGTCAAAATCGGATCTGGTATACGGGAGGATCATTAGCGACTTCGCTGGGATGCCCGAGGAAGAGGATTGATTACCTACGCCTATGTGGACACTAGACCATTGTTACTCTGGGCTTATTCCGCTGATTCCTCCAACAAACAACTTAAAAAACACTTAAAAAAAACAAAAAATATTCTATTAAACGATCCCTAATTAGAAATTAATAAATTCATCACATTTTTGTTTAATCTTTCTATAGATATTTTAATTTGCATTCTCTTTATCTTATTAGCTACTATAGGTTTTGTGCAGATTGAACATACTTTCCAGTTAACTCTACTTATAAGTTATCTATCACTCTATTACTATGTACAGCAGTATTCGGCAACGGCAGCTAGCACCTATCTAAGGATTTTAATCTGTAATCAGCATATAACATTGTGTGCCGTACAATAATTACATTAGACAGTTATTTACTGTATAATAATTCCTACTTTTTTAAATCCTATTCCAATACACTACCAGTAGTATTCCGCTACCAATCTAAAGCATACTGGTAACTGTTCGACTCATACACTGTTGAATGTCTGAAGTGAAGGTCGGGTGCTTAGAGTACGTAGGCCTACTGCATTCGTGCATAATGATTTAAAAGTTCTTTCTCTGAATTTTCACTAAATTTTGGAGTATAACTGGTTAACCGAGCAATTATATTCTACAATTTATATCCTTCCGGGTTATAAAGAGCAATGTTTATTTTTATCTTACAATAATTCGGTAATAAATGAATTCTTTAAAAATTATGTTATTTTCTCCTCCACAAGACGGTTTATTTTTACAAACAGTGATGAGCATAAGGTTTACAGGGACACTTTGCGGTGAGAACTCTGTGATTTCAGAACGCTGTCACCGCAAAATTAAAAACGTTGGTTTCCGGACACAAATTTGGTTTGTAGAGCTCCAACTGAAGACCGCGAAATTGATCGTGAAACGACCTTAACAGAATTCCTCGTTCATAGCATAGCATAATGATGATATCACAGACCGATACTACGGTCTGACGTTCATGTGCATTAGAGCAAGCTCCACACACAACCCACCCTCTCATTATTAAGAGTAAGGTTAACCGGTAATGGTGAAAAATATCGAGTCTTGAAAAATATCGAGAGTAAAAATAACGAGAGTAAAAATATCGAGAGTAAAAATAACGAGTGTTGAAAATTAACGTGATTAAAAAATATCGAGAGTAAAAATAACACGAGATGAAAAATATCGAAAATAACGAGTGTTGAAAAATATCGAGTGTTGAAAAATATCGAGAGTGAAAATATCGAGTGTTGAAAAATATCGAGAGTAAAAATATCGAGTGTTGAAAAATATCGAGAGTAAAAATATCGAGTGTTGAAAAATATCGAGAGTAAAAATATTGAGTGTTGAAAAATATCGAGTGTTGAAAAATATCGAGAGTAAAAATATCGAGTGTTGAAAAATATCGAGAGTAAAAATATCGAGTGTTGAAAAATATCGAGTGTTGAAAAATATCGAGAGTAAAAATATCGAGAGTAAAAATATCGAGTGTTGAAAAATATCGAGTGTTGAAAAATATCGAGAGTAAAAATATCGAGAGTAAAAATATCGAGAGAAAAAATATCGAGTGTTGAAAAATATCGAGTGTTGAAAAATATCGAGAGTAAAAATATCGAGTGTTGAAAAATATCGAGTGTTGAAAAATATCGACTGTTGAAAAATATCGAGTGTTGAAAAATATCGAGTGTTGAAAAATATCGACTGTTGAAAAATATCGAGTGTTGAAAAATATCGAGCGTTGAAAAATTTAGAGTATTGAAAAATATTGAGTGTTGAAAAATATCGAGTGTTGAAAAATATTGAGTGTTGAAAAATATCGAGTGTTGAAAAATATCGAGTGTTGAAAAAATTCGAGAGTAAAAATATTGCATTTTACTGGAGCATTTTATTTAGAATTATGGAACAATATTGCAGTGCATACTTGGAGCGGCATGCTGCATTGCAGCTGCATTTTTAAGAATGCTGTGCCGGCTTGTCAACAAAATTGCACCGCCACAACTCCCTATCACCCATGACATTTGCTAGATCATCCGCATCTTTAAGGCCAGTGTCCTTTAAGATGCGTCTCAAGAAAGTCATGGGCTGTCCACCATGCTTATTCACTCCATGAGGCTGCCAAAGTACAAGATTATGCACTGGCTGGTCCTCACGGCGAAAGCAATGTCCTGCAAAGCGGAGGCGATTTTGTTCTAGTGTCAAGCTTGGGGGAACCAATGAGACACCTCCAATGTTATATAGTGTCTGGTTGGAGATGTGTGCATTGTACTTGACACAATGAACCCGGCGTAGCATTCTTGTGAATGTGCCATCCAGAGATTTGGTGTCCTCAGCAGTTAGAGCCCAGCATGGACTCCCGTAGAGGAGTACTGGAACTACTGCTGCTCTAAATAATCGGACCTTAAGTTTCCGATTAATTCTCGGTGACTTCCAAATCCTGGAAAGCCTATTCAAGGCTGCCCATGCCTTTCCCTTACGTATTCGAAGGTCCTCACCTGACTTCCGGATCCATGATCCCAGGTAACAGAAGTCGTCCACATGCTCAAGCATACCATCCTTTGACCTTATGCTCATCCGATCAGAGACTTGCCCGAGGACTTTCAAAGTTAACTGTCAGAATTTTGGTCTTTCTGGAGTTAATAAAAAGACCAACACTAGAAGCAGCATGTTCTAATGAGCTGAGGAGCCGTTGGGCTCCCTCTAATGATTCTGAGAGTACTCCTAAGTCATCAGCAAAGTCTAGATCAGTTAGGTACTTGGCAGGATTTCCTCGACTTCTGGAGCCAGTAGGTGGAGTTATCATCACCCCATCATCATTATAATAATCTAAGGACATGCGTAGAACATAGTCAACCACAATAATGAACAAGAATGGTGCAAGTGTGTCTCCTTGGAGGACGCCCCTTAACATTTCAAATGGTTCTGTGTCACCGTCAACAGTTGACACAAATGTTGTCGAACCATCATATACTGATCTGATTGCTGCAATAATTTCATCAGGAATCCCATATAATGAAAGTATGCTGAACATACGTGAGCGAGAGACTGAATCAAAAGCCTTGAAGAAGTCAACAAAGATAACAGCCAGATGCCTGTCTTTCTTTTTTGATAACTCTTCAATTATCCTTCTAAGTGCCAAAATGGGCTCCATGGTCCCACGACCTTTACGGAACCCATTCTGATTTCCACGGAGCAGTCTCTCAATGGGATCCCTGATGCGATTTAATAGAATCCTATTGTATAGCTTTGCAGCAATCGAGATCAATGAGATTCCCCGAAAAGAACCATAGAGTGTTAGGTTGCCCTTCTTGGGAACTGGCACCAACTTATTTGTTTTCATTTCTTGTGGGACTCTTGTTGTTCGGTACATGTCTACTATGATGGGATAGATGAGCTTTAAACACTCAGGTATTTTAAAGACCTTAGGGGGAACACCATCTACTCCACTGGCACGATTGGTCTTAATGCTCTTTGCAGCAGCCTTCACTTCTGCAAAGGAGATATCGCCAATGGGAATATCTGGAAGTACAGACTCAGACACTTTTACTTCTATAAAGTTATCAGGCAATACCCTGTCATTATTGAGGAGCTTTTCAAAGTGGGCTTTCCAACCATTGAGGCGATCAGCTGGTGATTCAGCCTTAACCTTGGTGGTTGGTTGGCTTTTCTGCCCAGTAAGCAGATTGATCGATTTCCATGCCTGGGATGATTGCCTGCTGTCGTCAGCATCATTGATGGCATCAACCTGTTGGTTTATTAGCTCCTGTAGATTAGCAGAGTACTGCCTGTTCAGGGACCTAGATGCAGCCTTAACTGCATTCTTGGCCGCTGTAGTCTGTTTGAGCCGGGACTCTTTCTGCGCCTTATGAAGGTCATTTCGGCACTTCTGAATTTTGTTGTCAGTCCAGGGGGCCCTTTTCCTGTTTCGAGGGTATACAGGAACTGTTTCTGCAGCTGCTAACTTAACTGCTTCTGTAAAGGCAGTATAGCCCTCACAGTGATCTGCCGCCTCAGAGGCAAGAGCCTCATACCTGTTGCTCAGCTGTAGTGTGAAGCTGGATCTCACACTTGGCTGTTGCAACAGAGAGGACCAGTCATGCCGCGGCAAGGCAGATTTCGTTGTTCTGCTAGCACGCAGACTAAGTCTTACCTTGGCCACAATAAGGCTGTGATCACTGGAGAAGGGTCGAAGTGTAAATGCATTACAGTCTTGTATAGAGCTCCTGTATTTCCTACGAAACAGAATATGGTCTATCTGGGACTTGTGACCACTGGGTCCACTATGAGTCCATAGCTTTCCAGTTGGCTTCTTGAACTAGGTTCCAGCCGAAAACAATCCATTTCCAGAGATAAAATCCTGAAGATGGACAGAATTTCAGTTAACACTATTGCTATAGACCCAGGGCGATGTAGGTGATTGATGCAGACTTGCATTAAAGTCTCCCAGGAATGTTAAGAATGCATGCTGATCCAGTCCATCAGTAGCTGCTTGTAGATTGTGGTAGAAATTTTCCACCTCCTCTACAGGGGCAACACCAGTTGGAGAGTAGCACACAATCAGAACCACCTTAGGAAACTTCTTAGCCAGTCTTCCAGAACATGAGAAGTGGCAACGGATGATGCTGTTAGAGATTTATTCTATTTTGTCCAATGCTGCATGTGCAGTTGGATTCATCAATAGACCAATTCCACCATTGCCACTATCATCTGCTGACGCGAGGGCGAGTCGCCAACCGCCCCCATGTCCTTAATCAGAACCTCATCAGTCTGTCCAGTCTGCAATCGGTGCTCTTGAACACCCACTGTGCTAAGAGAAAGCTTATCTGCCAAGGCAGTCAGCTCACCTTGTCGCATTGTGGACCCGAGTGTTAGGGTGTTTACTGAGGCTAGTCTTGTGACTTGCCTCAGATTCACCAATGGCTTTGTTGGTCGGGGTGGAACATGAGAGTAGCCTCCAACTCCAGAATCCCTCTCCCCATCACAATCTGGCCTTCCTGGTGACCCAGGGTTTGGGCCAGAAAGGTCATCAGGAAAGGGACTCAAAGAATTGTTGGTTGCTCTCTCTCCAGTAGGGGGTGATACAGGCAGCCGGTCAGGAGTTAACTGACGCCTGTGAGGCCGATTGTGTCCGGTAATTCCACTGGCCTCTAGTGGCCGGACCTCCGCATTGCTAATGTAATCCATAGTGGGGGTTGGGGGGTGCTTTTTTGCCGAGTCAGCTCTCGGGGCAAATACCACACCCTGGTTTGCCATTCCACAGGGTGGGTGTCGCAATGGAGTCAGATATGAGGCCCATCACCCATATCTACTCTGGCGCACATGACCCACCATTGGCTGTTGCAGCTCATCTGCTGGGTCATGCCCTGTACCCTTGCTGCCAGGTGCAGGTCGCAGTGAAGTGCTCTCAGAGTGGACATGAGAACACTCTACTCCTGACCAGCCATTGGTAGATCACCATCTGCCTGGTCAGGCCATATACCCCTGCAGCCAAGTATATGGGTCCTTAATCCAGGACCAAGGGCGTCCTTATCCCAGAACGAAGGGGGTCCTAGTTACAGGACCAGATTTGCCCTAGTAAGAGGGTCTATGCAGATGCAGCTACAGGTGGCACCTCCTTTATGCTGCATGGAGGTGGCAAGTTTTCTTGATCAATGACCTAGAATACCTGACCCGACCAATGGGTTACAACAGTGCAAGTGAATGGCATTATGTAATACACCTTGGGTACCCATTTACCAGATTTATTATACTAGCTAGTTGTTGCTATTTTTTTAATAAATATTATAAAAGAAGTGCTAGCTATAAATTTTGATAAATATTATAAATATTGTTAAATATTATATTAGAACGCGTATAAGCTACCAAATGTTGATAAATATTTTTGTTCTAGAACATTTTTAGTAAAAAAAATTATCATACAACCCTTATTTAAAAAAATTGTTACTATCGATATTTTTCCTCTCTATATTTTTCAACACTCGATATTTTTTTTCAACTCTCGATATTTTTCAACACTCGATATTTTTCAACACACGATATTTTTACTCTCGATATTTTTCAACACTCGATATTTTTACTCTCGATATTTTTCAACACTCGATATTTTTACTCTCGATATTTTTCAACACTCGATATTTTTACTCTCGATATTTTTCAACACTCGATATTTTTACTCTCGATATTTTTCAACACTCGATATTTTTACTCTCGATATTTTTACTCTCGATATTTTTCAACACTCGGTATTTTTACTCTCGATATTTTTACCCTCGATATTTTTACTCTCGATATTTTTTGAACTCTCGATATTATCGTTATTTTTCAACACTCGATGTTTTTACTCGCGTTGTTTTTACTCTCGATATTTTTCATGTCTCGATATTTTTCAATATAACCGGTTAACCATAATAAATAATTATTTACATTTACAAAATATTTTCTGTTTTACTTAAATTCTAACAGCAGGGCTATATTTGTAGTTTTTTATTGTAATAAATCAATCAATCATTGGTCTACCAATGAAACCATATCACCCCGCAACAAAAGACATTCTCAAGAATCGATCTATAAATAACATGCTGCATTGCAGCTGAATTAAATAATGCACAACCACAACGCCCTATCACACATAACATTTGCAGATCATCCGCATCTCTATTGTTCCGCATCTGTATTGTTATATGTTATAGTTGCATTTAATTAATTTACAGATGATTTACATATTTTATTGATCTGAAATGTCTAGTTTATGAACTAGATGTCTAGAAGTGTCTAGTTTATGAACTAGATGTCTAGATATTCATTTCGCTGTTTTCTATCTTCTTACTTGGACAACGTTTTCACTCAGCATTAACACTTTCTACGTTTCCGCACTCCCCACTAGGATCGGCATGCTGCATTGCAGCTGCATTTTTAAGAATGCTGTGCCTGGCTTATCGACAAAATTGCACCGCCACAACTCCCTATCACCCATGACATTTGCTAGATCATCCGCATCTTCAAGGCCAGTGTCCTTTAAGATGCGTCTCAAGAAAGTCATGGGCTGTCCACCATGCTTATTCACTCCATGAGGCTGCCAAAGCACAAGATTATGCACTGGCTGGTCCTCACGGCGAAAGCAATGTCCTGCAGAGCGGAGGCGATTTTGTTCTACTGTCAAGCTTGGGGGAACCAATGAGACACCTCCAATGTTATATAGTGTCTGGTTTGAGATGTGTGCATTGTACTTGACACAATGAACCCGGCGTAGCATTCTTGTGAATGTGCCATCCAGAGATTTGATGTCCTCAGCAGTTAGAGCCCAGCATGGACTCCCATAGAGGAGTACTGGAACTACTGCTGCTCTTAATAATCGGACCTTAAGTTTCCGATTAATTCTCTATGACTTCCAAATCCTGGAAAGCCTATTCAAGGCTGCCCATGCCTTTCCCTTACGTATTCGAAGGTCCTCACCTGACTTCCGGATCCATGATCCCAGGTAACAGAAGTCATCCACATGCTCAAGCATACCATCTTTTGAGCTTACGAGCTGAGGATTATCAAAGTTAACTGTCAAAATTTTGGTCTTTCTGGAGTTAATAAAAAGACCAACACTAGAAGCAGCATGTTCTAATGAGCTGAGTAGACGTTGGGCTCCCTCTAGTGATTCTGAGAGTACTCCTAAGTCATCAGCAAAGTCTAGATCAGTTAGGTACTTGGCAGGATTTCCTCGACTTCTGGAGCCAGTAGGTGGAGTTATCATCACCCCATCATCATTATGATGATCTAAGGACATGCGTAGAACACACCCCACAGAGGGAGGTTAGAGGGAAAATAGCACACAATCAGAACCATTTTAGGAATCTTTTTAGCCAATCTTCCAGAACATGAGAAGTGACAATAAAGGATGATGCGGTTGGTGATTTAGTTTATTTTGTCCAAAAGCTGCATTACGTAGTTTGATTCATCAATGGACCAATTTGTAAAAGCTTTTGTGGGATAACTGATTCGTTTGCCTTGCTAACCAGTTCCCCCCAGGCGCTGGAATACTCTAAAAAGGGATCTATAACTCGAATAGTGCAAGCTACCGGCTGATTGGCTGATTTGCTGTGCGAAGGGATCTGGGCTACGTTTGATTGTCCAACCAGCTTGGGAAAGTTGCCCCACAGCCCTGCTTCTGTATCTGCCAATAGGATTTGAGTTGATTTTGATTTCGACCTATCACAGATCTACTGAACTGAATTTTCCTATCTGTATGCTCTTTCTCTGTGTTGGGTGGAAGCCTTTGTAAATAAGGTTATTCTTATCAGTTTTCAGTGTTGTTGGTCTTTCTTTCCTGAGCCAGGAGAGAACGGCTTGTAAATATTTTGTGCTTTTCTGTTTTAGTCTAACACTAGTAGGCTTAATTATAAAGGGCATATATCCGTTATCAACAATCAACACTTAATATCAAACTAATGAACTTAACACACACTGA
Organism: Nemertoderma westbladi; assembly: GCA_032718475.1. Classification (NCBI taxonomy): domain Eukaryota; kingdom Metazoa; phylum Xenacoelomorpha; order Nemertodermatida; family Nemertodermatidae; genus Nemertoderma; species Nemertoderma westbladi. The sequence goes on along the minus strand of JAUCBJ010009091.1, from coordinate 120,924 downwards.
ATCACTGTGTATACTTTTATATTGTTATACTGCTATTTACTGTCAGTTCTTCATATGGTTGATGAATTATTATATTTGGAATAACGATAAATAACCCCGAAACCCAATATTCTTGATATACCGAAGGTAAGAGAGAAAGGTTACATATAACGATTGTGACTTATGTTAAAGTGGTTTGAAGTGAATCAATGTTATTTGATAGACCCTACATGAGTCAGTCCGTGTTCCTTTTATATATAACTAAAATCAGTGAAGATCGGCAGATCAGTGTGCAGTATTGTGCAGCATTGTGTGTGAGTGAGACTGATAACGAAGCATTTCCTAAAGAATGCGCCATATATGTGAATTATAACTAAGCCATATCGTTGTGAGTAGTTTAAGTCATAACTCTGTTTATATAGATAGAGCGCCACGTCCTAAAGGAACTGTTAATATTTCCCGAAGGTGAATAATATTGTCAGAGATTATATAATACTGTCAGTCGAATAATACATTAGGCTTACATAGCAATAAGATTAAGCCGTCGAACCCAATCTCCCGGGTATATCCAGCGGGTGAATGATCGCGCACAGATTGGTTTCGACTAGTGTAGTGAATTAAATACTTGTCATAGACTAAAGGTGATTTATTATCTAGAAGACATCCTAATTTGGCGGGTTAAACTGCCAAAGGTCTAAAAGCGCGAACAATAACGGATATAGCTTCTTTATTGCAGTAAGCAATAAAGTTGAAAGTACCGGTCAACCGGTAAACCTGAACGGTACTTCAGTAGGTCAGTAGGCCCAACCGCCAGAACTGGTACTGCCGTAGGTCTGTAGGTCCAACTGCCAGAACCGGTACTTCTGTAGGTCCGTAGGCCCAACTGTCCTAACCGGTACTTCCGTATAAGTACATTAGTATTATTCGATTTGATTGTTGTATACCGGTAGGCTGTTTAAGAGATTAGGGACTGTACACCCCTTGTTTCTTTTGGAGCTTACTTATTTCTGTCAGTTTTATTTATTTGTAGGCCAGTATTGAGCAGAAGGCGTGTAAGCCTGATCAGATTGTGCAGACAATTTGTAGGCTGAGCTGTTGTCTGATTGCTGTTAAGTCTGAACGGATTGCAGTGTATGTAGATCACCTGTCCGATAAAGAACGGTTAGGAAGTAGGGGCAGCAAATGCTGTAAGGTAAACCCCCAACTAAAGAATAAGTCATACTACTGGGTTAGAACGCATACTACCTAATCATTTCGGAGTCTGCATGTCCTGTAGTTTATTTAGGCTTGAGAGTAGTCTGCCATCGTTTAGTCTGTACTTTGATTGTGTAAGTCTGTACGGGTAGCGTATAATATTTATTTAGATAATTTGTAGGCTGGATAGTTGTCTGGCTGTTATTAGGTCTGAACGGATTGCAGCGTGTGTAGATCACTTGTCCGATAAAGAACAGTTAGGAAGTAGGGGCAGCGAATGCTGTAAGGTAAACCCACAACTAAAGAATAAGTCGTACTACTGGGTTAGAACGCATACTACCTAATCATTTCGGAGTCTGCATGTCCTGTAGTTTATTTAGGCTTGATAGTAGTCTGTCAGCGTTTGGTCTGCATTTTGTTTGAGTAGTTTGTACGCGTAGCGTAATATTTATTATTCAGAGTTTATGCGATTATTCGCAACATTCATTCCCCAAGTTTGTTCCTACAATAATTGTGTTTGTTATACATACCGCTATAGTTAAATTAACCCCGGTACTACACGGGCTGCTTGGCGTAGGTAAAGACTGGTGATTTTGTGCATCGGTCACTCCAGCAGATACCGTGGTTCTTTTAGCTGTTCAAGTATTTTTAACTACTGATTATCTGATTGTACAAGTACTCGTACCTAATTTAGGGTTTAGTGTACAGTGCTTTCCGAAAGTAATTAGTGTAGACATTATATTTGTGTTGTAAAGTGGTTGATAGGCACGTTCGATTAGCTCTATTAACTTCTAGGTAGGAACACTCCGTGATACATAACGTAGTACCTATAGCGATACGGCTATAGGTCGTCAGGCGGTGGTATTTTCCTATCTGGACAACGCAGTGTTTTTACTACTACATATTATTTTCAAATACCGTAGTACCCTGTCCGTTGTAATAACCAGATTTCTAACCCTTTGTTAGGCTGGTTTGTAGACTTCTTGTAAAATTACCCTGAAAATTCGTATTTTGTGTTTTTTGTAAATTTTTGTGTTTATTTAGAGATTGTAATCTCACCCGAATTGTACGTAATTTGTAGTATTAAGTAACTTAGGTAAATTAGTATTATTTGTTTTAGTGTCCTATAAGTAACACTTCACTGAAAGCGCACCGCTTTGTGTAGTGATTACTCCCCAGAAATAATAACATTTATTTCAAACATTGACAAAACCCATTAAAACGGGTATATATATATTATAAATCAAATCTAACGACTTATAAATCGTAGGCCTACCATACAACCATTAGGTCTCAATATCAGTTGGACTACTGCTCAAATAACGGTAATAAAGTAAGTTAAAGTAACCAAGTAACCCTTAAAATTCAGAAATTCAATTATTTAAAATAATTGATATACCAGTATTTACGATAGGCCTATTATCTTTATTTCTATAAATTTAGGCTGAAACTATACAGGTACTTTATAATTAATTCTAGTCCAGAATTATAATTATATATACTACAAAACTGTAAGCTGTATACCGGTATTCCCGATAGGCCTATTATATATTTATATATATTTGTGCTAAAATTATACCGGTATTCTGTGATAAACCTAGTCTGTAATAATAGTTATATATACTATAAGCATACCGGTATTCTAATATATTATATATATCACGCTACACTGAGTAGCAGTACCGGTAATTAATTACTAGGCTAGCAGTTAATACTGAGTTACTAGACTTGCTCAGACTGTAATACAGCAGTAGACATTCAACTGTACACATAAACATGTCTGATACTAAGCAGAACCTGTCAGACAGTTTATTAGATGTAACTATCTGCGACTCAGATAGAGGCGTAGAACCGTCTAGTCGTAAGTTCAGTTCACCTCCCACTGTGAGGAAAGTCATCCCTCCAGTAGTAATAAAAGAACCTAGGCTGGTCCAACATCGTAGGTCTATCATAGGCACTCGAGCTCAGGTCAAGCGGGACCAAGAAGCAGCGGAACAGCAACAACCCGCAAGCCAAGAACTTACTTCTCAACGGCCCAACAGCTCTAGTAGTGAGGATACTGTAGAACTGACACCAGAACGCGGAGCAAAGATGATGGATGCGGTTTATTCGGATCCCCTTCTCATCCTTCCTGCAGCCGTACTCACTAGGTTATTGATCGCTGTGGAAGAACACCAGATCGATTGGGCGAGAAGCCAGCGTTCAACTAGAGATAGTTATGCTGGATACACAAGGGAAGAACTGAAGTCCATGGTCGAGTCGCAATGGAACTTCCCCGGACCCGGACTCCCGTTTGATTTATCAGAAGCTGCCTGGGAAGACATACACCGGATGGGAGTAGCCAAGGAAACCATCGATCCAGCTGTGTGGAAGAGGTCCGCAGCCGGATACGCACAGGGATTCTTCAGCTCTATGGAGCGAGTAAAAGGACAACTGTTTCAACAACCACAAGGACCTCAAGAGCAGGGACAACTGCTTTATCAAGTGAGAGAAAGAATTCTACGAATCAGGCTAATATTATCGGCCTTTGAGGAGGCTTCTAAACGAAGGCAAGACACGTCGTTGCAAGTTGCCGTAAAGACCTGGTTTCAAAGAGTGAGTCTCCAGGTTCAAGGAACAGCTCAGTGGAAAGCTCAGCTGGAGGAGCGCTCAACCCATGGAGAATCAACAGACGCTACTTTTTCCCAAGTGGAAAGTGAAGCGACGGCAGAGAAACCGCATAAGAGGGATGCCATTGACATCTATCTGTCAGACTATCAACGTTTTTTAGGTGATGACGAGTTGAGGAGAAGGTTAGAGGGACTTAGCCCTAATAGTGAAGGAACCAAGCTTGTGTTGGATGCCATCGATGTGGAAATGAGGGCTGCGAACCAGGCTAAATTTGCTGAACAACTCCGCATCACACGAGTCCAGGAGGAGCAAATCAAGAAAAAACGTATAGAAGACAGAAAGACAGCGGCAGTGGCAGCAGCAGTGGCAGCGGCAGAAGCAGAAAGAAAAGCGGCAGTGGCAGCGGCAGAGGCAGAGGCAGAAGCCGAAAGAAAAGTGGCAGCGGCAGCGGCCGAAGCAGAAAGAAAGGCGGCTGTAACAGCGGCCGAGGCAGTAGCAGAAGCAGAACGGAGAGCTTCCGAAGAAACCACCCAATTAGAATTGGAAAACATTCAGGAGAATCAAGACTGCATAAATAAACAGTTAACAGCTAGTAATATGCAGATGATGAATCGATCTACTCCCAAAAGACAAGGTTATACATCATCTGAGGAAGGCGATACCACCGATACTGAAGGCAAAGGAAATAGATCTCGTTTAAGCAGACGTAAAAGAACATTCCACCGTCAGAAATTGCCTGATTTGCCTCCAGCTGTTAGAAGGCAACTAAATAACACCAACTTAGGTAGTACAGAGCCCACAGACCAAACAATTAAAATAGAAAGACTCCCTACGATAGTAGATGAGCCTGAAAAAATTAGGCCTGTTCTTGAAATCACCCCTTCGGTGATAGACATACCTGTGCTCCCTGAGACTACCTCTAAATTCCCTCTGCATAGCACTAAGCTACCTGTGCCCCGTAGAACTGCCCAGGAGACAGTTCAGGTCCTGGACCCCGATCGAAATATTCATAATTTGTCGCCCGTTGTCCCTCGTCCGCCCGCTACAACGTTGGCGACTCCCGCTTCGGCGGTCGAATGGGTGGATGAGAGACGGCGGGGGATGGATCTCCTGCTCGGGCAGATGCAGGAGACTGTCCAGCAATTCAAGGGCACAGTAAGGGAAAGTAGGCTAGAGTTGCAAGAAGTGCAGCAAAGTATCGCGCTAGAACGCGATAAATTAGTAAATACTCAAAGGGGTATACCACCACCCTCTGTAACAATGTGTCAACCTGTTAGGTCTGAAGTATCGCATGCGCAAGGTGTGGAGCCTACACGCATCTATACTGCTAGCGAAGTAGAAACTCCTATAGTGAACCCTATTAAGGGTAATTATAGACCTGTTGATAATGATATTCCATATAGAACTGATCATAATCCGAGAAATTTATATACCGATAACTCGATATTAAATAACACGATGGCCCAAGAAAGTTTTACGCGTCAAATGGCTAGAACCGAAGCCCGGCAAGCGGTAAAGGTGGGAGAGATCGTCAAGTTCAATGGAGATGAGATGAAATGGTTACCTTTTAATGAATATTACAAAGATAACATACAGAACTCTGTACTATCTAATGGAGAAAAACTTAGATACCTCATCGAGTGCTTGGAAGGATCTCCCAAGTTAATGGCGTTAAAGTTTATTGGACATCCAGACGGATTAAGACAAGTTTGGGATACACTAAACATCAGGTATGGTAATAGGAATAACATCGCTGGGTATTTGTATGCAAAGTTGGTAGCGCCCCGAAAGTTTATTAGCAGCGGAATTATCGAGTTTTCCGATGAGATTCAGGAGATCTGTAGACAATTAGATTGGCTAGGTAAGTCTCAGGAGTATCAGAATGCTATGGTTATTAGAGCAGTGGCTTCTACTTTACCGAAGGGTGGAGTAGGTACACGCTGGGATAAGAAAGTGTTATATATGATGGAACAACAACGACGAGACCCTACCATGGCTGATCTCATGTCATTCCTAGATGGAGAAGTGAAATTACAGCTCCTGAAACTGTCCAGAGAGAAGACACCGGAAAACAAGGTAAGTGAAAAACCCGTCTCTAGGAGAAAGGTAACACCAGTGTGTTATACAGACGACGGCGAAAGCCAGACATCTCAAGGAGAAGATAGCGGGAAAGACACGGATAGATCTTATTACGTGAATAAAATGCCTAAAGATCAGGTAAGTAAATTCAAGTCTCGAACAAATGACAGGAGAGAACAGGTAAGAAAAACTCCTCCTACGTCTCCCAAGAGAATTCAGGTGAGAAAGCCCGAAGAAAAAGCAAGTGTACACAATGTTACCCAAAATAAGGTAAGTAACATCAAACCGAAATGTGCGCTGTGCGACGGGACCCACCGTTTGAATATGTGTGATGAATTCCTGAAGAAATCATTATCGGAGAGACGAGAAGTCATGTGGGATAAGCGGTTATGTTATAATTGCCTCAGACAAGGACACCAACGGCGAACCTGTTTCTCTGACATAAGGTGTGCAAAGTGTGGTGCGAAACATCATATCTTGTTGCACGCTGAATTCGAGCGAAATAGTCCTAATCAGGTAAGTGATTCCGAACTACATGTCCAATTCAGTGATGTGAACGACACTGATCAATCTGAGATGGAAGGATTCTATACGGACGAGTTCTCCGACGAAAACGAATCCTGTTATATGATAAATACCGCAGTGTATCGAGCACTCACATATGAAAAAGATACAGACAGCGACTTCACTCTAACTACTTCAGAGCGACAACCATCGTGGAAAGCACCAACTTCCAATGTAGGAATCCGAGAATTTCCTGTAGTCCAGTTACGGGTCCATGGACCTCAGAAAAGCTATATAGTGAACGCCCTCCTGGACTCCGGCAGCACAGGAACATTCATTGATAAAGAACTATCCGAAGACATCTTCGCTGGACAACCTAAGTTCCGAACCAAGCTAAATATGTCAGGCATTATGCAAGTTTGGAAATCTACAGTAACAGCTGATTATTATGTAGGAGCGTTGTCCACCCCCCAGGACGAACTAGGAGAACATAGCATAAGGTCAGTGAAAATGGTGGCTATAAAGAACTTCGCTACTACTCAAGCAGACCTTTATAATTGGGACGAGGATGAGAGCATCCAACATCTTAACATACCTCGATTTCAGACTGATTATCCTGGAGTGCAAATACTCATCGGCCAAAACGCGCATGAGGCGCTAGAGACATTAGAGAAACGGCCTGCTCAACCGCAGCCACTACAGACCTATGCGGTAAGAACTAGAGTAGGTTGGTACTTTACTGGCCCTTCCCGTAGAACATTCAGAGAAAGACTACCGCAAGAGCGCGTCTACCAGGTGAGTGAATGGGAAGATGATACTAGTGAGGGAGACGATTTAACTGAGGGAACCCCATACTCCTCAGATAACGACGACGTGCACCAGCTTTTTGATGAGGAGAATACCATCGACCTCCTTAAGGAAAACGAGGCTTGGCAAAACCAAGTGAACTTATGTCAACTTCTTTATCCAACTGAACGAGAAGCTTATAACGACGAGTTAAATGACGTCATTGAGCGTCATAATGCCAAGACTCGAGATGAACATGCCGTACGATTCTTTACGCAAGAGGCGGTAGAGCCCAATTCCTACGATAAAGCCTTGTCGGTGGAAGAGGAAAGGGCCAAGCAGATCCAAGAGACAACTACACGTTTCCTCAAAGATCAAGGTAGGTATGAAGTCGGTCTACCTTTCCGCAAGAAAGAACCGAAGTTCATCAATAACAGACCCTTGGCGGAAAAAAGAATCGCGCAACTCCATCGACGCCTTACGGCTAATTCTTCAGCTAAAGCAATGTATCAAACACAGCTGGAGAAATTTATTAGTAAGGGATACGCGGAGAGAGTACCGGAAGAAACACCTGTGACTGAAAGAACGTATTACTTAACTCACCATTACGTTCCTAAACCCGGTAAGCCACATGAAGTGAGAGTAGTGTTTGATGGCTCCGCTCTTTACATGGGTCAATCCCTTAACTCTGAATTGTTACCCGGACCCAACTTGCTTCAATCTTTGTTGGGAATTCTTTTAAGATTGAGACAATATTCGATTGCTTTCGCCTCCGATATAGAAGGCATGTTCTTACAAGTCAAGGTGTTAGATAGGGATCGAGATAGTCTACGATTTCTGTGGTGGCCCGAAGGAGACCTCAACCAGAAACCGGTGGAGTACTGGATGACCATCCAGGCCTTTGGGATAATCTCAAGCCCTTCCAACGCCTGTTCGGTAGTGCGTACCACTGCAGAGGACAACCGAGAGGCCTTCTCTAAGGAAGTGATCGACAACATCAAGAGAGACATATACATGGACGACAATCTGAAGTCCCTTCCATCAGTTGAGGAAGCCATTGAGGTCGCTAAAGGAACGGTAGAGTGCTTAAAAAGAGGTGGGTTTCGATTAACAAAATTCACCAGCAACTCCCGTGAGTTTCTGGAGTCGATCCCTGCGGAAGATCGAGGGGCGAAAGATCTAGATTTGATCAAAGATGATCTGCCAGAAACCAAGACACTCGGCTTGAAATGGGACACAGAGCGAGATATCCTGTTTTTCCAGCTAAAACAGCGAGATAATCCAGTTCGAACCAAACGGATTTGCTTAAGTATACCGAGCACTTATTTCGATCCATTGGGATTTATTAGCCCAGTTATATTGATTGCTCGTAGTTTGGTACAACAAATGTGGCTTGAAAACCACTCATGGGACGATCCACTTAAGGGAGAATTATTGAAGAAGTGGATGGAATGGGAAGATTCTCTGCCGGCTATCGAGGATTTTATAATTTCCCGTTCATATTTTGGTCATGTTCTCCCTACGTATTCCTATCAACTCCATGTGTTTGGAGACGCCAGCGATATGGGAATCGGTATAGTAGCCTACCTAAGAGTGGAAACTCCGGATGGAATCAAAGTCGCCTTGGTTACTTCTAAGGCATTAATCAACAACAAGTTGAAAGTTCCTCGAGCGGAGTTAAAAGCGGCTCTATACGCTACAGCCATCGGCCGGAATGTAACCGAACAGATTGACTATCCATTAGAGAAAACTGTCTATTGGACCGACGCTTTACTCGTGTTAGAGTATATAACCAATGAAGTCTGTCAGTTCAGCGTCTTCGTTACCAACAGGGTAGCCATCATACTTAGTCGCACGACGATGGACCAATGGAGACATTGCCCCGGAACGATTAATCCAGCAGACATCGCTTCCAGGGGAGCGACTCCAAAGGAATTGGTAAATACTCCCGAATGGTTAGGAGGACCCGACTTTCTCTACAGAGAAGAAGAAGAATGGCCTCCCCATCTCACAACAGCAGAGATCAGACAGGCCAAGGGAGCGGAGAAAGTTAAACCCAAAACTCGAGCGAGTAAATCGAAGTTGTTTAAACCTGCGGTTGATCTATCTGTATTATTTACTTCCGGAGATGATGCTTTGGATCAGAAACCCACCGCCACGACTAAAGAAGTCTTGGAAATCCGTGACAAGGATTGGAAATCTGGAATACCAGATGTAGCGCAAGGACTCTCACCCCTCTTGCAGAGAGCGATTCGTCACTACAGCTCCTGGAATCGGCTCTGTAAAGCCGTCACCTATTTAAAACGATGTTTTCATCATCGTTACTCCGGGACAAAGACCAATAGTGATGATGCTCCATCAACATCTGCACGAGTCCATGTTGTTAAATATCTCCCCAAATACAAGATATCCGACAGGTTTCTAAAGGAGAAAATCAGTTACCAGGAGCATGATGAAACCAACAAACAGATGCTGAGACTCCTACAATGCTATGAGGATCCCGATAAGTATTTCCTGTTGTTAAGAAATCCGCACATGCGCTTAAGGGATCGCTTCTCTAGTACCATGATAGATGGGTTAATACGTGTTGGAGGTAGGCTGACCAACGCCCCATTATCCTTTGACACTAAGTTTCCCATCCTCATTAGAAATCTTGACATACAAATCAAGATGATTGTAGATGTTCATAGCAAACTGTATCATGCGGGAAGAAAACGAGTTCTGAGCGAAATTCGAACTCGCTACTATTTTTATAAACCCCGTAGGGCTCTGAACCAAGTCCTTAGGAACTGCATACCCTGTAGGAAAGCATTCAGTAGGCCTTTGACACAGCGAGAGGCAGAATTACCTAGGGAACGAGTAAGCTTTTATGAACCACCCTTTACTAATACCGGTGTGGATTTATTTGGCCCTATTGAAGTATATCGTGCCCGGACTATAGTCAAGAGATGGTGTGTCATCTTCGTTTGTATGACTTGTAGAGCTATCCATCTCGATATGGTAAACGATCTATCTACCAACAGCTTCGTGTTGAGTTTACGACGACAGATCGCTCGCTTCGGAACCAGTAACACGATGAGATCGGATAAGGGAACGAACTTCATTGGCGCCAACAACGAAATTCAAGCTTACGTAAAGGACTGGAACAAAAGACAGGTGGACGATCAGCTAAGGATAACAGCGTCTAGCTGGACCTTCAACGCCGCCGACGCCCCTTGGTGGGGAGGAAGTTGGGAGAGATTGATTAGGAGCGTGAAGACTGCGTTCCACTTTATTGTACCTTGTCGCGCTTATCTCACCGACGAACTATTGCGGACGTTAATGGAGGAAATCGCCGCCTATCTCAACGAAAGACCGCTTATGCCAGTCTCTTCAAATCCTGATTCCCTGGAAGCGCTAACACCCGCGCACTTTCTACTGAAGAAGCCCGTAGCCATGCTCCCACGATCGGAGATCACAGACGGAGACGAGTACTGCCGTCGAACCTGGCAACTTATGCAGTTGCTATCCCGTCGTTTCGCTGACCATTTCGAGAAACATTACCTGCCCACTCTACAACTTCGAACTAAGTGGTTTGCGCAGCAAGAAAACGTCAGCGCTGGAGACATGGTGCTTATTGTGGACCCCGATCTCCCACGTAAGCGATGGCAAACAGGACGTATCATCGAGACTTATATCTCGAGCGACGGTTTGGTGCGATCAGTAGAACTCGTCGTCATGCGACGTAACTTTAAGAAACCAGGGATAGTCTTTGAGACTCAACAGCTCAATCGCCCAGTGGGTCGTTTATGTTTACTGGAAAGAGACAGAGAGCTCTCCGGAAACTATGGAAGACAAGAAACTCTTCCCACGACCACTTCCCTAATCCAACCGACATCTAGGGACTCCCCAACTTAATATCGTTCGGAGTGGGCGTGTGACTCTATTATTTTATATTATTTTATTATTTTTTATATTTATGTATGTATTATTATGTAATTTTATTATAATCGTTTTATTTAATTTAGTAGAATATTATTTAGTGATTATTTAGTAGAATAGTGCAATATGTTCGTGTTCATTGCGTACGTAATTACTTATATTATATTTAGTGCGACGGCGAGAAATAATTATTTTCCTCTTTCCTTACTGTCCGTATTATATTATAAATACGTAACTACAGTAAGATGAAATGTCCGTACTTATTAAAGTACAATAAAGCCACTACTATATTTAAGTATTATTGGTAGGCAGAGTATTAGGAATGCAAAGTTCAGATCCTCGTGTCTCGGCTAAACCAAGCTCTGGGTAGACCTTGGAAACGACTTGCCTCTTCACACTGACATTGCTTCGTGCGATATTGCTCTCATACCGTATATTAAATAATACATATAGTAGCGTGATGTCCCTTTAACAGTAGCGTATAACGCAAAATAAATCTGTTAAACCCTTTGACCATCTGTAATTCTAGTCGATTAAGATATCGCGGCACCCACCGATATACTTGAAAGACAAATTCTAGAATCAGTGGTTAACGTCCCCAGACAAGTTCTGGAATAACTCGGTGCCCATCTCAAATATTAATTATTTAATATTTGCAAATCTAATAAGTCAAAATCTGTAAAATTCAGATCCTTCAACAATTCTAGTCAATTAAGATATCGTAGCATTATTACCGATATCCTTAAAAAGACAATTGTCATAGAATTAAGGATCTTGTGTCCCCAGACATGTTCTAGAATCAAAATATGTCAATTTAATTATCAAATAATAAAATTTCAGGGAATAAATTTAAATTCATGTCTCTTAATGAATTTAATAAATTGCCATTTTTACGCAATTTATAACATTCCCAAAATTCCATTAATTAATAGATCAAGGGAGCGGAGATTTATTTTATTATGCGTATGAGTGTGCGAAAGTCTCCCAAACATAGTCAATAGCCGATAAAATTCATAAAGTCATGTATAAAACAGGACATTGACTATTAAAGAATTACTATTAAATAACATCCCAGATCTGTATGCATTGGAATTACCCTAATTCTACCGCTAGCTTTACATAATGTCACCATAGCAACAACCACGCTAGAATTAGAATTGAGTTAAAAGAACAATAGAAAGCTTGTCCCATTGAATAGCATAGGGAATAAATAGTGCACTGATAGTATCCAAGGATACATAATAATACAGTGACATTCTGGAAGGCATTGACTAACGGACAAGTGACCCGAGTGTGTGTAATTTGTGACAAGTTGTGTGTGTGGTATTTGTGAGTTTATAGGCGAATGTTACTACTAAGGTGTGTTTACAGTAGCTAGTCGCAATCGTGAAAGTAACCTAACTCTCCAAGGAAAACCTGAAGTACATCTAAGCCTTTGGGACGGACAGTGGAGTGACTTGTGCCGGTTGTCGTTGTCGTTGTGCGGCTACGTCGTTGGCGAAAGTACATCGGCGACGACACATCGGCGCTGAGGATCTCGCACTGTCCGGGGGCTGATTGGGGTAGGCAGCGACGCCCGCTCGCCTAAATATAAACTCATTATAATATGGATAAATTTATATAGCAGATATGATTGAGTTGATAGAAGATGATCTTGGTATCAGGGAGCGATATACTCTACCTTTACAAGCGTTTGTTGATAGTTTGATACACGGCGACGCTGGTCCTATTGCCGCGGAGGACGATGATCGTTATATCGAACCGCCAATGTCCCAAGAGCAGCTCACGTGTGAGTTGGACTATAAGAAATTCACCGCTCGCTATACGCATCGTAATGGTACGTATGTGGACTTCTTAACTACTGGTCATCCTATCGATTTACACGATACGGACAATGTCGACACCAAAAGGGAAATGGTACGATTGAAATATCCTACCCAGCGGAGGCGGAACGATAAACCTAGAATGGAACACGAGAATTCTATTCGAAACAGACTCGAAAGAGAAGACGTTGAGGAGCCGGATAAACGCAGCGACTTCAACGATTATCTGGAATTCCTGATAGAAACATATCTCAATCTTGCCAGTCAACAAAATCTAGAAACTCGATATCCTCAAGGTATACATCATGACCGCATGGTAGAACTCAAACGGCTCGATTCCCCTATGATGTATCTTACCGCCGATCGACCGCTACCTGTTGTATCGAATAACTTCGAACGGATGGAGGAATATTGTAAGCTGGAGAAAGATCACTCGCGTTTCCCCTACAAGACGTACGTTTTTGGGTATTATTGCGATGAATGCCCAAGACCCAACCAACAAACGGAAAGACATAAACATCCGCGGAGACATTGCTTTAAACACGGTTTTACTCGCTATACTTACGGGAGTTTCGAGCGAAACTTGTTCAATGTATCACCTACGCTCGTTCGACTCAGACGATCCTTAAATAAACCAATGATCAGAGTTTCGGAATACTCGATCAGAGCTCCTCATTCCCTAGTGAGACCTCAGACTCTTGATCCTATTAGTATGACGGATCCTCCCGAGCTGTACTCACTGCTCAAAGATCTAGTGTTACCTGAACGATTAGTCGGTGGCACCCCAGTTGTGGGTTTCTTAGATATTAGCCCATCCTACCTAGCCGGATTGGGACGCGGACATTTAATATCGCCGTTTAACCCTCACCATCGTCCCGGCTTGACACGATATAACCTGTCACCAGAGTGGCGGAGAACGTTGTACCAAACGAGTTAAACGCTATTCTATAAAGATCAGAAAGGAAACCTATGTTTGTTCAGATAAACGTAAGTTGTAACAGCAAGTCCAAGCGATAAACGAATTGTCTTTATCTCAGTTCGATTGTGAAATCCAGAATCTCTAAGAAGATATCGCACTTAGACAACCCCATTCTCTGCGAGAGTTTTTGGATGAACGTATCCAGCTACGAGCGGAGGAAAATCAGCTCGAGGAGAAGCATATCGAAACGGCGGATACCCCGACCATAATCCTACACCTTCTGATGCAATCATATTGCACCCTTCACCCAGGATTTATAGCCCTCCTAGTAAAGTGGCTCCCCCCAAAGAGAAAAGGACTCTTGCTAGCCTCAAAAAACTGCGTAAACGCCGTCTGCGTAAGAAAGACTAACTGTTTAGAGTATTTTTGTATATTAGAAATTGTGATTTTGTATATTTTATAGACTTAAATCCCATTTTCTGGGAGCGGTGTAAAAGCTTTTGTGGGATAACTGATTCGTTTGCCTTGCTAACCAGTTCCCCCCAGGCGCTGGAATACTCTAAAAAGGGATCTATAACTCGAATAGTGCAAGCTACCGGCTGATTGGCTGATTTGCTGTGCGAAGGGATCTGGGCTACGTTTGATTGTCCAACCAGCTTGGGAAAGTTGCCCCACAGCCCTGCTTCTGTATCTGCCAATAGGATTTGAGTTGATTTTGATTTCGACCTATCACAGATCTACTGAACTGAATTTTCCTATCTGTATGCTCTTTCTCTGTGTTGGGTGGAAGCCTTTGTAAATAAGGTTATTCTTATCAGTTTTCAGTGTTGTTGGTCTTTCTTTCCTGAGCCAGGAGAGAACGGCTTGTAAATATTTTGTGCTTTTCTGTTTTAGTCTAACACTAGTAGGCTTAATTATAAAGGGCATATATCCGTTATCAACAATCAACACTTAATATCAAACTAATGAACTTAACACACACTGAATCACTGTGTATACTTTTATATTGTTATACTGCTATTTACTGTCAGTTCTTCATAATATGGTTGATGAATTATTATATTTGGAATAACGATAAATAACCCCGAAACCCAATATTCTTGATATACCGAAGGTAAGAGAGAAAGGTTACATATAACGATTGTGACTTATGTTAAAGTGGTTTGAAGTGAATCTAATGTTATTTGATAGACCCTACATGAGTCAGTCCGTGTTTCTTTTATATATAACTAAAATCAGTGAAGATCGGCAGATCAGTGTGCAGTATTGTGCAGCATTGTGTGTGAGTGAGACTGATAACGAAGCATTTCCTAAAGAATGCGCCATATATGTGAATTATAACTAAGCCATATCGTTGTGAGTAGTTTAAGTCATAACTCTGTTTATATAGATAGAGCGCCACGTCCTAAAGGAACTGTTAATATTTCCCGAAGGTGAATAATATTGTCAGAGATTATATAATACTGTCAGTCGAATAATACATTAGGCTTACATAGCAATAAGATTAAGCCGTCGAACCCAATCTCCCGGGTATATCCAGCGGGTGAATGATCGCGCACAGATTGGTTTCGACTAGTGTAGTGAATTAAATACTTGTCATAGACTAAAGGTGATTTATTATCTAGAAGACATCCTAATTTGGCGAGTTAAACTGCCAAAGGTCTAAAAGCGCGAACACAATTCCTCCATTACCGCTGTCATCCGCTCCGGCAAGGGCAAGCCGCTAACCACCTCCCAGGTCCGTGATCACTTGATTAGTTTGCCCAGTCCGCATTCTGTGCTCTTACTCTAAGGCAAAGCTTGTCTGCAGCTGCTGCTGTTGGCTGCCTTGTCTCAATTTCACCAATAATGTCTCGGTGAGTCGGTGTAAAGCGGAGTCAGTCGATGTAAAGAGACTAGTCTCCAACTCCAGAATCCCTCTCCCCTTCACAATCTAACCTCACTGGAGACCCAAGATTTGGACCAGAAAGTTCATAAGGAAAAAGACTCGTAGAAATGTTGTCTTTCCTGTTTGGTATAAGATCGACAGCTGGTCAGGAGGCTATGAAATATAATAATTATATAAGCTTGCGCAAGGCAATCCTGGACAATCAGAATCATTATGATTAATGATGAAAGTGGGATTAGGGGCATTTTATCAATTATAGTTGGCGAGGTGACATTACCAGTAATAATGTCACCTCACAACCAACTAAGACGATACGCCCCGCAAGCCACAGGGAAAGTTGAGAGGTCAAACCATCCCAGAGGGACAAAGAGGCTAGCAAGGCTTACGCGTGGGGATAGTGGCGACAGGGAGTGGCGAGGTGAAAATTAATCAGGTTAAGCCAATGATGGGTGGGGAAAACACATTGGAAGTGATTAGAGCGCATCTATTGGACAGGCCACTCAGTAGAGTAGAGCTGATTTAATATGTGTTAATAATAATATAACCGTTGCACTTATTGATTCTGATTCAGTTGGTTTCTATACAGTTGTGAGACTGGAACAGTTTTTAACCATCATCGTCACTACCGTGCTATTATATTCTGACTGTGCTATTATTACATTCTGCGATTATAAAGACTGACAGTAAAAACTCAGTTATTTCAACGGCCTTTGGCCTAATATATATCCAGACTAGAGGTTTAGCAGCCTACGGACGCGGCGACGCCTATAACACACACCGGTCGGGATTCATACTGCCAACACCAGGATCCCGTCACATGGGGATCCGCTAGAGACTCAGAAGTAATCACATACCCAAATTATAAATATTTATGACAAGTAAGGGTCTTGAGCCACGGCTAATATAAAATATTGTTAGTTTACCATATAGCTATTTCACTCTTCCCGCGCATCTTCAGTGGTATATTATTTTAAACACAATATGAAAAAAATTTAACTAAAAAAAACAATTCAAAGCCTAAAAAGATATATACAAAACCGATACCGTTATGATACTGTACAGCTACGCTACGGACTCCTTCATTCTTTCGTACTCTGGTGGATCATAGTTCCGCCATTTACGATGAGCGACTAACTGATGACAATTTCGAGTTCATAAAGACTACATTCAACTCAGCTTGTAGGAATCTACTGTATATCTTAGTGATGCCATCCAATTTACTATGGAGTACTCCCATGCTAGTGTCGACTACCTCGATCTAACGATTGCTGCTAATGCCTACACCCTTAGAACTCGTTTATTTAGAAAACCAATGGCTAATAAACTACCTATTATGTACTCTAGTTTCCACCATAAACCTACGTTACAGGCAGTGGTGAAATCTGAAATTTTACGTATTCGCCGTTTAACCGACTCAAACCATTTGTTCACATGTTATAAACACCAGTACCTCAAGTTGTGTGAGAACCCAGGCTATCCGCTGGATTTCCTCCTCTCCCTCCATGCATCAAACCCAACACCTCTTGGTTCAGTGCCGATCACGCAGCAGCCGTCTTTACCAACGGAGGGGGATGGTCCATCAGCACCCCAAAATTTAAATAAGACTACATCGAGTGGGCCAAAATACACCTCTATATATCTCCCTACGACCCCACAGTTCCTGCCTGTCCTAGCGCCCGTTATCCGCAAATATAATGCTGACTTGCGTTCGCTAGGTATTAGTGTCCAAACGGTCCCGCGTAACCTCCCATCGTTAGGTAAACTGTTGATCACCAAGTCCGAGCCAACTCTGCCTCTTGGTAACCACTCTTGCAATGGGCCTCGTTGCAAATTCTGCTCGGCCGTTCTAGACCAACGCCGGACACCATGGGGTGACCCAATCCATGGGAGATTTAACTGCAAATCATTTAATGTGATTTATTTTATCAAATGTAAACTGCATCCACACTTGTGGTATCTCGGCCAGACAGAACAGCGTTTACATGAGCACCTCCGAGGACACCGTAGTGCCATAAATGACGCTGCTGGCAAGGGGCTAGGAGTCGATTTATCGAGTCCTGAAGTCTTGCTACTGCAACACTTTGTTATTTGTGGGATCGGTGCGCTCAATATTACATGTTCTAAAAGGTTTACTAACCACGAGCGTAGGATTCATTCTGAAGCGGTTCTAATTAACTTGCATCGCCCCCCACTTAATACTGTAGTTCCCCGTATTGGTCTGTACTAAAACATGTGAACTTTGTTTTGTATATTCTACTTAGAATTTTGTATTAATCAGTTTGGTTTTATTTTATATCTTATTGTTTTGCTAACTATGTGGTTCGCCCCACATGCCCGCCTTAATGATAATTTCAACTCCAGTCATAACAGCTGCTATTTGCTTTTTGCATAGCTGGCCCCTCTGGATATTTACCCTATGGCGTAGTTAGTATTTCTCAATCATTCTGTTAGTTTTATTTAATTAATTTTAAAGATTTTATTACTGCTTTTATTTCTGATGTTTTTTTTATATGTTTTTATACACATGTCATTCGTATACACTATATCACTGTTGTTTTATTATTTTATTAGCCTTTATTTATAAGTTTTTATAGATATTCTACTTAATAGCAGGATAGGGTACACCATTGGTTTAGTTTTTACATACTATTATTATTTTAAATTTTTTTTAAAAAGTTTTTAACATTTTAATACTTTTATTTTAAATTTTGATTTGAGTTAGTTTTGGTGCATTATGAAATTCCGATATAATTTCTAACCATGCTAAACTTCTTCTACCGGTCTGCCACTTTACACAGCTAATATCTTTATTAAAATAGTCATAACAACTGTACAGTATCATAAAGGTATCGGTTTTGTATATATCTTTTTAGGCTTTGAATTTGTTTTTTTAGTTAATTTTAGTAATATTGCGTTTACAATAATATACCACTGAAGACGCGCGGGAAGCGTGAAATAGCTATATGGTAAACTAACAATATTCTATATTAGCCGTGGCTCAAGACCCTTACTCGTCATATGTATTTATAATTTGAGTATGCTTACACCACGAAAGGCATCGTTCCATTACATTAACTTGCTTGATACCATTGTGTTAGAACGCTTGGAGTATAGTATTCGACTCCAAAACATACAAAGGCGTTTATAGGTTAGATTTAATTTGTTCCTTACATACTACTTAACTGTAACACAGATAAATAATTTTTCCAAAATGATAGGAAACCCGACTCAATTCCAAAACCCGATGGGTTGTAAAGAAAAATTTAATTAAAAATCACTCCAAAGTAAATCACATTGGTGTTTGATCTAAACTTATTAGTTTAAAAGCTCAGAAAGGATGCCCCCATAATCACATAAGAAAAGCTTTGAGTCAAAGATAGAGTTGTTGGCTGAGAGAGAACTCCGTTTTTCCGGTACGATATTAACTCTCAAACATTTTGTTTGCTCTGAACTACAGTACATTTTACATAGAAGCTTCTTTCTTGCTCAATGTTAATTAATAACAACTGATTCACATTGCGCTTTGTAACTGTCACAGCCTCAATTAGTATGTTGGTAAGTAAATTTTAGATAGAATATATTTAGCAATGCATCTGTACGTACGATACAAAAGTGATGTTTTTCAGAATTTCTACAAAAAAGTTGTTTTGGTCAAAATGCTGTTAATGTATTCTCAATTCTAATTCTCATCTTACAGGTAAGAAATATCTTGTTATTGATTCGCCTTCGAATGGAACATATAAAAGGGTTTCAATTTACTTCGCAATTGATCTAATGTTGAATGAAAAAGAATTAATTGTCAATCACACAAGATCTGCAGATGCCATAACGAAGAGCAGAAGTTTATTTGATTACACGAGAAAGAAGCTTCACATAACTCAAAATAATAGCAACCCTGACGTAACTTAAATTCCTACATTATCCAACCCAAAAAGTCATATCAATACTTATTTTACATACGTGACAATACACTTTAATAAGCTTCATGTCCTTCCTGCCTTTACACTACCAATGGTATGGTGAGGTCTTTCTTACAAGTTCAAGACTTCTTTGTTAGCAGTATATTTATTAACCTTCTTAACTAACTTAACCATATCTATACAAAACCACCATAATTGTTAAGACTGCACGTTAAGACTGTTAAGGTACACCATTTTCGGACAACTCTTCGATTTATCACTCTCAGCGTTTCAAAATTGTTTGGTTTTGTATATAATTTGGAATATAGATACCTAAGATGCTATTCTACATGACACGTCAGAAAAATTGTATTTTTCGCTATTTAATATTAGTTAATACTAGTTTGCAATAAAAAAAACTTGGTTGCGTTTAAAGCCTCAAAGATGGGGCAACATAACGATCATGCGAAATTTTGTGAAAATAATTCTGGACCGCTAGGTGGCGCTGCCAATTTATGCTAATTTTTTTAGGTTTGTTATAAATAGTACTAAATTTTATTAATAAAAACATTTCAAGAAGTTGTCTGATACTTTTATGCCGGGTGGCTATCTAGACACCGACAGGAAGTTTCGGACAAATTGCTCAACAATTGTAGAAGTATGTAGTAGGGTTTTGAAGTTGACAATTTGATAAAAAAAATATTTGAAGATAATCGACCTGGTGTACCACCCCCCCCCCCCCCCCCCCCCCTTACAATTGATCATACAGTATCTATGGGAGTCCATGCTTGTGATGATCCGATGTAGGATCATAAACAAGATAAGTTGATATAAGCAAAGCAATATTGTTTATATTAATATAATACATGTAAGCAGGTAAAATAGCAGTATTGCTGTAATCCAGCATGCAGTACAGCAGTAGTCCTGTAGTCATGATTAGACTACAGGACTGCAGGATTGGTCAGGCTAATATATATATAAACAGTACCGGTAAAAGGTACAGACTACCAGAATATATCATACAGTATCTAAACGTAGTAAGCCATGCATTGGGTCAGTCTCAAGGGATCTCCACACCCCCCTTCTAGCTGAGCGTAGGTGACCTATGGCGCAGCTAAACTAAAGATAGTCTGGGGGGCGGATTTTTCGCTGGCTGCGCCGTTGTGGTAAAGGCAAAGGCTCAGGTGCGAATTGTACACGCCGCTCTGGCTGTGGCGCAGTGGTGGTGGTGGGGTCAGTTGAAACCTGGGTTTGCGGTGGTTGAGTGGGTTCCAGGGTTGGGGTGGGGTGGGGAGGTGTAGCTGGGCGTAGAAAGCGGCGGTTACGGCGGTACACACGCCCACTCGCTAGTTTAATCTTATAATCTCTGTGGGG
Organism: Nemertoderma westbladi; assembly: GCA_032718475.1. NCBI lineage: Eukaryota > Metazoa > Xenacoelomorpha > Nemertodermatida > Nemertodermatidae > Nemertoderma > Nemertoderma westbladi. The sequence continues at coordinate 99,948 of JAUCBJ010009091.1, read as the reverse complement.
CCCAACCTGTACGATGGTGCCAGTACGATCCCAACGCTTAGTGTTGGGGTCTTGTAGTAGAACTGTGGTTCCCAGGTAGAGACGGGGAAGGCCACGGGTGTGCTGGTCATGGGCTGCCCGTTCAGTTGCCTTAACATCTGAGCGACGGTCAGCCACCTCGGCGATAGTACACCACTGGGGGGCGTAAGTTGTGTGATGTGCCGGTACGAGGGAGCGTAAGGGGGCACCGAATACAATCTGTGCAGGGGACAGTCCTGTGGAGTTCGGAGTGTTACGCCATTCCAAGAGGCCCTGGTTGAATGCATCTGTTAGGAATCCAGACTTCTTAACCAGGTTCTTCATCGCTTTGACTGCCGCCTCGGCGTGGCCATTGGAGGATGGGTTGTAGGGTGAGGAAGGTGAGAGGGAGACACCCCAACATTGGGCAAAGGCACGGAAGTCATGGGCGTCAAATTGGGGTCCACCATCAGTGCGGAGTCGTATAGGTACTCCAGTTGCAGAGAATTCACGTGAGAGGGCCCTGGTGACTGCAGATGCTGTGGGAGGGGACCTCCACTCCGTGACACAGGGCCATCCAGAGAACCGGCAGGTGTAGACGAGGTAGCTACGTCCACTAACATCAAATAGGTCTGCAGAGGTGTCCTCGAATGGTCTGCTTGGTTGGTCCTCCTGGAGTAGTGGTTCACGGGGCTGGCTCGGGCGTGATTCCTGGCAGAGGCCACATGAGTCCACCATGTGACGGATGTCTTCACCAATATTAGGCCAGAAAACGGCGAGGCGCGCACGACGCTTTGTACGTTCAACTCCCTGGTGGGAGGCATGAAGTCGCTGGAGCACACCGGGGCGCATTCCCATGGGGACTACTAGTCTATTATCATAGAGGACAAGGCCAGTGTCCCAGGAAAGTTTATCCCGCAGTTTCCAGTATGGGAGGAGCGCGCCCATAGGTTTAATGGGGAAACCACTCTGAACTGCATGGAGGAGTTCCTGGTATGTTGGGTCCAAACTCGCAGCATCCTTGAGAGATATAATGAGGGAGTCCACCAGGTGTGTGGATGATGATAGGGATGTGGCGAGGGCTGAGACAGTGGCAGGGGAGTAGACTAGGTCCAGTTCATCTGCCAAGTCCTCTGCAGTAGGGTCTGCAACTGGGGCGCGGGACAAGGCATCCGGGATACAATGGGATTTCCCAGCAGCCCATATGGTATGGAAGGAGTAGGCCATGGTGCGCTCCTTAAGGCGTTGGAGGCGAGGGTTCTCCACCTCATCCAGTGTGTGGTGATCGAGGATGGAAACGAGGGGCCGATGATCGGTGACTATTTCAAAGTCTGCCAGGCCAGAGAGGAATATACGGCACTTGCGGAGTGCCCAGGTGACTGCAAGCAGCTCCAGCTCAACCATGGCATACCGCCCCTCTGTCTCTGAAATAAAGCGGGAACCACACTGAACTAGGTGCCGGGACTCACCGTGGTCCTGCAGCAATACGTAACCGAGGCCATTAACACGTGAGGCATCAGTCTGGAGGATGGTAGGGAGGCAGGGTTTAAAGTTTGCCAGAATAGGGATGGATGTTAGGGCAGCTTTTACAGCTGCGAATGCCTCATCATGTATTTCCTCCCAGACAAATGCGTTTTTCTTCTGCAGGAGGGGCCGGAGTGGTGCAGCTGTCGGAGCGATACAACGCGTGAATGTACCCAGTTGCTCAACCATGCCGAGGAATGAGCGCAGCTGGGTAATATTGTTTGGCCGTGGGAAGGAGGCGATTGCCGCGAGTTTAGCAGGGTCTGCCTCGATACCGGTGGCAGAAATGTAAAAACCAGCAAACTCCACACGCTCCTGTGCAAAGGCAAACTTCCCTGGATGCAGCGTGATCCCTGACTCCCGGCAGCGGAGGAGGATTCGCCGGATCAGGTCCACATGGGCGGATAGATTGGGTGAGAAAGCAAGGATATCATCGACAATCTTCCGGGTGTGTGGGACAGAGCCGAGAGCAAGGTCGCCCTGTAGGCAGTATACATCGCCTGTGGAGCAGAGTCCCATCGGAGCACGTACATGTTTAAAACGGCCCCAGGGGGTGGCGAATGTGGTCAAGTCTTGGGAGGCCTCCTCCAGTGGGAGCTGCCAGTAACCATCCACTGCATCAAGAGTGGAGAAAAACTGCATCCCACCTGGGATGTCAGAGACAGCATCTCGTGGTGTACGAAGGGGGTAAATTGGCCGGCGGACAAACTTATTGAGTTTAGTTAGGTCTACAGTTATCCGTACACCTCCACGTTTCTTTGGCACTACGACAAGAGGGTGGCACCATTCGGTAGGTTTTGTCACTGGTACAATAACACCATCGGCCAGCATCTTGTCAAGTTTTTCTTTTGCAGCTTCACGGTAGGCAAGGGGAATGATCCGGGCCCCTCGGACTGCGAAGGGTATGGCACCCTCGACCAAGTCAATAGACATTGGGGGCCCAACCTGGGGTCGGAGTGGGCCCTCCAGGTCAAAGACGTCAGCGAACTCACTGAGGATTTGTTTGCGGAGGCCCTCGACTGTGGCTGGTGGTGTAGGAAGACAAGTCGGGTGAATGTCAGTGCGTTTTGTCTCCTGTTCAGCCAAGGGGGGCTCATTTAGCACCAGGGGTGGGGGCAGTGGCCTCATTGACTGCACAGGTGTCTGAGGGTGCTGAATGGCCATAGCAGTTGCCATGAGTGGCTGAGGGACTGCGTCATGGTACCTAAGTATCCCCAGTTCAGTGCACGTTCTCCAGGAGAGAAGGATGCCATCATACTCCCGGCTGATAAGGAAGGATGTGGAGAGAGAGCGGTTCTGGAAGGAAATAGTGAGGGGCAGGGAGCCACCAATATGTAGTGAGAGACCATTGGCTGCTTCTACCTGCTGAGCCGACTCATGTAGTCTGTCTGGCTGTTCCCCAAACCGACCAACTAATGTTAAACCCATAATATTCACATCGGAACCAGTGTCTGGGAGAACCAGTAGTGTACAGCTGCCACGCGCTCCAGAAATTGTGACAGAGACTAATGGGGCCGGTACTGGTCGTTCGGGGCGTGTGCCATGTGATGTGGAGTCAGTGATCTGATGGGTTCGAAGAAGGCCAACTTTCCCATGAGTAGCAGCAGGGGCAGAGCTGCGACACATCCGCTGCAGGTGGCCGCGACGCTGACAGTTAAGACAGATAACCTCATAAGCAGGACAGTCGGACCGGGTTGTGTGAGGGGTGCCCCCACAATTTCCACATTGCCGATCCACAGAGCGGTGACTGCCCCGGCGGCGGCCATTGTCTCGGGGCAGTTCCCGGGAAGTTGCACGGTACACGGAGCTAGTGGGGCCACCAATGCGAACGTTTGCATGTTCCCTCGAAGCTGCCTCCTCAGCCCGAGATATGTCGATAACTTCCGGGAGATCTGGGAACGGAGTGCGAGCGAGTAGTTTCTGCTTCGTCTCTGCACAGAGCAGGCCAGCAACAAAGCGAACAGCGATTTGGTGGCTGCGGCAGTGGGTGCAAAGTTCTGCCCCCAAATCCTCCAAGGCGATCCGGTATTCATCGACAGTTTCCCCTGGCCGTTGGGATCGGTTAATGAAGTTGACATAGTCGAGGGCAAGGTTGGATAGACCCCGAAGATAAACCTGAAGGGCATCGAGGACAGTACTTGGGGCGAGTGTGGGGTCGCTGAGGTCCAGGGCACAGTTTACTTCGACTGACCGAGCGAGGCGGGTTGTAAAAGTTCCTAAAAGAGCTGCCGTTTGCTCGTCCACAGGGTAGGAAGTCAGTCTGTGCTGGCGGACGAAGAATTCCCACTGACGCCGCCAGGTGCGGAACTCTGGCAGTCGGATATCGGCGTCCAGTCGCTCAAGTGCGCGTGTATCAATGACACGTGGGGGATGCCGGGGGTTGGGGCCGTGATCACCGGCTGTAGGCATGGTGGGTGGTGCCAGAGGGATAGCTGCACGGGGAAGCAACGCCTCGATTAGGGCTGCAAGGCGCTCATCTGCACGGCGTGCATCCTCTCGGCGTTGTTCTTCGACAACTCGGCGGTATTCCTCTGTCTCGCGTCGATGCTGATCATCGGCAACCCGTTGGTGATCGGTAAGCGCACGGAACAGTTCGTCGTATGACAGTTTGCGTGTGTGGTGCGTCTTGGGCGACACAGTAGCAGACACGTCGGACTCCGACAGCGTGCCATCCCGGTCATCGGTGGCTGGAAGTGTGGAGTCATGGGAGTAAGCCATGAGAGTCACGTAAGTTTATAATAATCGCAGCGCCATGTGATGATCCGATGTAGGATCATAAACAAGATAAGTTGATATAAGCAAAGCAATATTGTTTATATTAATATAATACATGTAAGCAGGTAAAATAGCAGTATTGCTGTAATCCAGCATGCAGTACAGCAGTAGTCCTGTAGTCATGATTAGACTACAGGACTGCAGGATTGGTCAGGCTAATATATATATATAACAGTACCGGTAAAAGGTACAGACTACCAGAATATATCATACAGTATCTAAACGTAGTAAGCCATGCATTGGGTCAGTCTCAAGGGATCTCCACAATGCTGGGCTCTAACTGCCGAGGACACCAAATCTCTGGATGGCACATTCACAAGAATGCTACGCCGGGTTCATTGTGTCAAGTACAATGCACACATCTCCAACCAGACACTATATAACATTGGAGGTGTCTCATTGGTTCCCCCAAGCTTGACACTAGAACAAAATCGCCTCCGCTTTGCAGGACATTGCTTTCGCCGTAAGGACCAGCCAGTGCATAATCTTGTACTTTGGCAGCCTCATGGAGTGAATAAGCATGGTGGACAGCCCATGACTTTCTTGAGACGCATCTTAAAGGACACTGGCCTTGAAGATGCGGAAGATCTAGCAAATGTCATGGGTGATAGGGAGTTGTGGCGGCGCAATTTTGTCGACAAGCCGGCACAACATTCTTAAAAATGCAGCTGCAATGCAGCATGCCGATCATAGTAGTAGTACTAGTAGTATTGATCATATAGTGAGAAAATATTCTACAACACACCCCAGTGGATCTACATTCGTATGACGCGGCTTTCTATATGACGATAATATTCAGTTTAGAATTTTATTTCATAACTTTTTTTTTCACAACATATATTACTGTAATATGTACAACATGTTCCATTGAATTGCCCTTAACAATTTAACTAAATCGCCCGATTAAATTTTATAAACTTGTTTTACTTTTAAATTAAAAGTGACTCAATAGAACTCCTACGCAAAAGCAATACTAACATTCAACGAAGGCGGACGGCCACAGAATATGAAAGCGTCACTAGAGTTATATGCAATTATCGTAAAAGCGTGTGCATAACAGTATAGGCCTATATAAAATACATTCTATTGTGTATAACATTACTCAATTGCTCAACCCAATGCACAATACAACAAGCATTGCCTTTACTTTACTTTACTTTACTTTACCCATAAGAAAATGTTACAAAATTGTGTAGCGAGAAATTACCCGGTAATTGATGCCCATTATAAGAGGGTACAGTACTGCTCCACAATAGAAAGTACAGCTGACATTGCTGGTGCCATTTTAAGCGCTGGCAAACTGTAGCCAAGAGGATCAATGGCGGAATATAGTCACCCTATTGTGCTTCTGCAATGGGAGCATGGGAAAGCGTGCCGTTAATATGGGATAAATCCTTAATAGTCGTCGTGTGGGTATGTATCATAGATCTAAATACACTATGCGTGTGTCCGTTCAATGGATTACAATGTGACTTTAGATGTTTTAGACTTCATCTAAGTCTATAATTAAGAAGATTAAACAGTGCAATACATATGTGAACTACTTGCAGATACATTATGTAGTGCATAAAATAATAGCAATTTAACATGATGAGCCGTTATATTAGTCACATGTTAGAGTTTGGTGATGATATGATTGTTCAGTTTGGATATTGAATCCGGTAAAATAATACCATATCACTGAGTATAAGGTGGGGTGGGGTTTGTTTCAAGGACGAATAATATAAACTTATGGATTATTATGTGTAGATAAAAAAAAACAAAGATTCTGGTTTTTACTAACTATAATTGACACAAATGGTCACATTATTGATTACTTCTACTATCTGGAGTCATGGTCATGGATATGGCAGATAGGGAGGGCCTTTCGACGCAATCAAAACACTAGACATCCGCATTCACAAGGTGAATGAAAGGTGGTCTGATTTTCTCTTCAAATACCACAAATTTGTCTTGAAGTACATCACCAATCCATCGCTGTGCAAGGTCTTCTTTAATAATGGAATGCTCTTCCAGAAAAACATCCTAGTAGCCCTAGTTTGAAAACTTTTAAAACAAAATTAACAATTTATTTACTACACCCTGATTAATTTGGACTGATTCATAGCATACTTAATGTGTAGGCCTACCAATGTCTGATTTCATTTCACACAATCAAGCCATCACGCTGTAAAGCAAGTGCTTCTTCCTTTATCGCAATTCGAAATTGATTTCCTACGATGCCAGTTTTTAATCTTCCACATTATCTTTTTACTTTCAATACTGAACTTCTGCCATATTATTTATCTTATTTTTTATATACAGTACAATTAATATCATTATTTAATCTCAATAAAGACAATATTAATATTTAGTACCTATAAATAAAATAATCCGCACAAAACACGACCAAGTTACTTTCCTTTCAGTTTCTCAGTTTGGTCAAAATATCAATGGTCTAATTAAATATGTTGTTTACCATTTAGACTCCTTTGCCTTTCCTCCATTTATCGGTGGTAGACTGAAGAAGCTGCACTAGCACAGGCTATAGTGGAAGTGTCCAGCAGATTCAATTATTTATTAATTATCAGTTATATAATATGTAATTACGTTATATTATTATAGTGAATCTGTATATATCAATATTATTATTATTGCTTTTATCAAGGAAATAATAAATAAATAAATAAAGTCTGCCATCAACCAACCATAACTCTCATGATCTGAAAATTAGACCATGTGTCTGTAGGCCTACTCTGTGATACTTTTCCATGCTGAAGTGAAGTCTCTGCTGTTTTATGTAAGTCCTTGCAAAAAAACATACTTACCAACCAACATTCATTATTAGTGTTTATTTATTTGTAATACATATCGACTTTCAATGGGAGAGGTTTTCGAGAAAAATTAAGAACTCAATAACTCAAACCAATAAACCATCGAATTGATCATTGATGGAGCAACATTGCATAACATTTTTAGGTAACACAACAAAGACAATCCCAATATATCACTTCAAAAAAAATCGACGCATTATCTTTTAATTCTAATTAAAAGGCGCGAGACAGGAAACTGTGACAGGAACCCTCTTTTACACTAGAAGTTCCAATTACGAAACAAGTCCAGTCCTGCTGTCAATAATTGCCTCCCAATCACTAGCCTTTACAAGCTCCTCCAATCCATACATTGCCGGTACCGGTACTGTATAAGCCTATCTCAACAATAACCTTTTCTCTCTCCTTTCAACGGGTCGCTGCAGTTAACTTACATCCCCTGTGAACGGAAACTTTAACTTTAGAGTTGTGAGTTAATTATTCCTCGACCGTTGACTCCGCATTGACTAAAGAATAGCCTCGGTAAGAGCCACACTTTCCTGCGACCCAATTAGCGACCAGCGGACCATCATTAGGGTGATTTGGGGCGAGATGTACCTAATCCGATTTGAATCAGTTAATTGTGTCCGAGGTTTTTGGAGGCGGGCAATGTATATGATAGTTTTTCTTAGAGGCTAAGTTTATACATACAGTAAAAGGAGAGAAAGAGCACCACCCACTATTAGTCCCATGGTTGGATACTCGTCACTATTCAACCGTTTTATTTAATCCCCCTCAGAATCCCGGTGCCCTTTTCTCTGGGAAGCGAATCAGATTAATCGTGTCCGAACAACTCGCATCCGGACAACTCGTGTCTGGACAACTCGTATCCGGACAACTCGCATCCGGACAACTCGCATCCGGATAACTCGCTCCGGATAACTCGCGTCCAGACAAATCGTTACCGGACAACTCGTGTCCTGACAACCTCTGTCCATACAACTCGTGTCCTGACAACCTCTGTCCATACAACTCGTGTCCGGACAACTTCTGTCCGTACAACTCGTATCAGGAAAACTGGTTTCTGAACAATTCGTCCCTTTCATTTAGAAACAACCTATATGCCATTTTTGCCGAAATGGAGATTGCTTTCTTTATGTTAAAATGTATTCTGAATCCGATTAACACACTTAGAAGGCCATACTCCCACGTACAGTATAACTGAGATATTTATCGTTTTGAAACCACCTATATGCCAGTTTCGCATAGACCGCATGATAAATATTTTTAAAACAACCTATATAACACATTTTACTATTATAAATAGGGTAGGCCCGGGAAAAGTTAATATAAAATTGGAAACAACGATTCGAGAGGTAGAATTGTTGTTTATTATGATAGAGGGAGATTTGATTTATATTTTTAAAACTTAATAATCAAATTTTTCTTAAGGGTTTTAATGTTTTTTGAGAAATCATTGTAAAAAATGTAATAAATTTTTTTGAAACAACCTATATCCCTATACATAGTTTCCTACCAAATATGTGACATAATTCCAATACCATAACTATTTTTGTTAAAATCGTAACATTTAATGCATTCAAAAGTAAATAAGACTAAAATCCTGGAATATTTATTGCAAACAAAATTAGAATCAAAAATGCCGTTTTACATGAAAAGTCAATTTTGTAATTTAGGTTGTTTGAAAATGAATGGGACGAATATGTGAATTCAATGCAACAAATTTAACCACTACAACTCATTCCCATCAAATAAAAAAATAAAAACATCTTATCATTTATCTTATCATTTCAGCTAGGAGTTGTTGGCAAGGCCTCAGCCCTAATTAAAAGTGCCAACACTAACTCACCGATTAGTGTTCATAAACCAAAAATCGAGTAGCAAATCCTCTTGAACATTTTAAAGATCTATCTTTCTTTGTAAAACATTATATTGATGTTAATTGATTTTTGTTTGCTATTCTAATTCGAATGTAACACATTTGAATTTGACTCAATAACTGTATATTGGACTCTGCCAATACATTTTGTTTCCAAAAGAAAATTTTGTTTATTGTTTTGTTTTCGTTTGTCTTTAAGAACATGAAAAGTCAAGATTAAAAGAGTGCTTTGAAATATATTCCACCAATATAACCACTCTGAAATACATGTAAAGTAACATAATTGAACATGCGCGATTAAAATTAACCTTGTGTGAATTGATTTTTCATTGAATTACAATAGCTGCTTTTACATGTCTTTCAATTGAATTAAATATTTTAAGAGGCTCCATGTCAAGTAATTGACCAGAGAGTTTGATGATGCTATTAGAATTCTCAGTGTCAGTGGCCCTTTGTTGACTTTCAATCTATTGCCTGGAGGGTCGTTTCTGAATGGTGATTCAGTAAGAAGTACCGATACCGGTAGCAAGTAATGCTAGAAGGCCAGGAAGTGCAGTCATCAAATCCCAGCAGATAGCAAATACCCCGAAGATTCACTGCGCTAAAGTAATACGTTTCGCTGCTTCTCTTATAAAAGAAGATCTTAGGAATTTCCAATCACCAAAGCAAATACAAAAATAGCAGTAAAACTTTAAAGTAGTGAAACTAATAATAATATATGGGAAGGGCGTTCTTGCACCGCAAAGCCTAATAGCAAAGTTTCAAGGCTCATACAAAGATACAATGAAGCTTGCTATAAAAATAAAAATTAATAGTAGGCCTACTGCAGTCTACAAAAGTACGTGCCACCCATCTACGGAAATAGTAAAGTTTTCTTATGCCAGGGATTTCGCACAAAGTGAACATTGTATTCCTATTTCCACGTCAAAACAATCCCAGTAAATTTTCCCATCACCAAAAAACATTGCTGAGACGAGACGAATATTGTAAAAGAACCGTTTCGAGCTATGTCATTGAACCTTTAGGGAAATGCTCACAGGTGATCAGCACAACAATTCATCATTATGGAAATAAATAAAAACTGTGAGAATTATTTTTGCTATTCAAAATTTCAAAATTAACTAAGGACCCCTCTCGGTTTGCTGGCGCTCTATATTTGCCATATATTTGCTGATTATACCGCATGCAGTTTGGAAAGTAAGCCTACTCATATCGCACTACTGTATTTGCGTGTGTTTAACAAATAATGCATATCTTATCGTTTAGTCTTAACAAAGCAAACAATGTTATTGTAAAGACTAATAGAGCTTGGAATTTTTCTGGCCTGATAAAAGATGTGGACCCCCAATAGTCAAACAGTAGGTAAACGATGTGGCCCAACCAACACCTTGTGAGGGGCTACATCAATGTTTCTCTATCGGCCCCTAATCAATGGCTCCATTAATCTGAGAATAGAAGCTGTTAGTTACAGTTACACGCAGCAGTAGTGTGGCACGAGCCTGTGTTTGTTGAAAGCTTTGATAAGATTCCATCTCGACAGGCCAATCAGCATCCCCGTAAAGCGAACCAACAAAGTAGTAGTGCTCAACGTTCAACCAATCAAGAACCTCCGTTCACACCGCGGACCATATCTATTGGCTACGCTCTTACGTTGGTTTTTGACGAGTTGTTGCCTAACACAATGGAATAACTGACATTGAAGTGGTAAGGCATCGAAATATAAGTATGCTGAGTGAATCTAAAATGTTAACATTCAACGCTTTTAAAAATTTCGCATATTTTTAAGAGATCGTACTTTTTTCGATAGAATAAATGGCGGCTTATAAAAGGGGATTTTCAGTCGCGGAACTTTTAGATTTAAATGAAAACGCTGATGGCGTCCCAGAATCCAGTCGGATAGCGTTGACGATTGAAGAAGAACAGCGTAACAAATCGATGCTTCTTCGAAGAGGAATCCTTGCCGCATTCATTAGAGAAGAATTCTCAAACTTACATTCCTCAAAATCGGAGGGCAGCAGTAGAAGTCAGCTGTGGACTCCGAACCAGGAGTGGGAACGTAGATGCGACCAGCAGCCGCAAGGTGATACAGGGTTAGGTGGTTGCGGAGATGGGGTCGAGGTTAGTGACGATACTGATGAAGATATCGAAGTTGGGCAAGAAATGGAAACTAGTGAAGAATGTTTTGATGGTGTTATGGAAGACGTAGATGAGGATGGTGATGGGACGCCGACCGGAAATAAAAAAAGAAAAAGGTTAGGTGTATTTCGAAAAAGCCTGCAGTGTTTAGGTAGATTGGTTTAGGTTTATTGGCAGGAATAATACGCCGACCGGAAATAAAAAAAGAAAAAGGTTAGGTGTATTTCGATAAAGCCTGCAGTGTTTAGGTAGATTGGTTTAGGTTTATTGGCAGGAATAATTTACAGTAAAACCAACAAAAATATATCGAGGCCTACTCTTTCTACATAAAAGTTTCATATGGAGTCTTTCACGTGATTGCAGTTGAGTGTCATTCTAAATTAATTCAAATGTTGTGCTGTATGAATATGTAATAAACTGCATTTATAAAATTGCAAAAAATATATAAATTTTATTTTCTTTGAAAAATATTAATGATAACAAAATATAATTCTGTGACAAAAATAATTCAGTTCCTTTCGCTTCACTATTTTCACACCAGTCACGCAGAACTTATAATTTTTGGCCACTTTTTGTATTTTCTATTTCTGATAATAAGCAATTTTGAGAAAAAAATTTAACATTTGAAAAAACCCATTGTTTTTCTAATTTTTCAAAATAATTAGGAAATATTATGAAATAAAGATAACGAAATCTATTGAAGCTTATGAAATTATCTTTTCATATAAAGCAAAAATTGCAAAAAAACGGTTAAGTATTGGCGGAGGAATAGTATTTTTCGTGTGAAAAAATGTTATTTTGGGATAATTGCCTGCAAAGTTCAAACCTATACCAGCGCAAAACTACATAACGGTACATAAACTACATAACGGTACATAAACTACATAACGCTACATAAACTACATAACGGTACATAAACTACATAACGGTACATAAACTACATAACGGTACATAAACTACATAACGGTACATAAACTACATAACGGTACATAAACTACATAACGGTACATAAACTACATATCGGTTCAGCGTACGTGAAATAAACACACGTAGAGAAAATAGAAACAAAAAATACACCAAAAGCATGTATTTACTATTTTACAACAACAAAAACATATAGAAAAAAATAACAATGCATTTGACACATAATTCAGTACAAAGGCTACCAGTATAATATATAGGACTACCAATACTACCATAAACTTATTTTTCCTTTTCATTATATTTCAGACGAGTTTTATTCAGTAAACAGCAGACTTACGAATTGGAACGTAGATTCCGACAACAACGGTACCTATCAGCACCTGAGAGAGAACACCTGGCCAGTATCATAAATCTAACCCCAACGCAAGTGAAAATCTGGTTCCAAAATCACAGGTGATAATAATAGATAACATATTTTGTGTGCTGGACACTGAATCCAAATTGAAACTGAAATCCAAAACTGAAATGACAGAAATTATTTTTAAATCTTATTGAGGTAAATTGGCAATCTGAAACTGAAAATTGTTTAATGTTTTTTGCAACATTTAAATCTCTTTGTGAAGAAAATTGCGGATAAAATTTTCAATAATAAAAAAAGCTATGATTATCATATCGCCAGTTGTTCGGACTCAATTATCCTACATCAGTGAAGAGGTAGCATTGTGAGGTATTTTGCTGTTTGTAGCAGATAGGGGGGGGGGGGGGGGGGGGGGGGGGGGAACTGGACGCAAAAAAAATTTATCCCTCTCCAGGGGAAATTCGACGCAAATAACAGCTGATTATTCTCAAAAATATATCTGTAACCTTTTCTGTTGTGTTTAGTTTATTGTTTTGGGTAAACTAACGTGCCACTGTAACCTGCTCCTTTCCCTATAAATTGAGAATTTAACATTGAGGCGGGATATTAATTCGCCAAGATGGGATTTGCGTCCAGTTCCCCCCTGTCTCGTTTGTAGGCAATAAACTGAAAACCACAACTGAATGGTAAACTGAAAATGAATTTAATTGTGATGATGGAAAGCTGAAACTGTAACTGGAATTTTTTGAGATTCATTTCAATGTTCATCAATATACCAGAAGTTTATAATAATTATGATTTATATATCTGGGTAGCTAAATTTCCTGTTGTAAAATTCTGGTCCAAAAATTGAACTACTAGAAAAATTTACTGCGTCCTAATTTATAAAGGAAATTAATTGCACCCCCGGCCACCCAGTGTTAGTTTTCGAAGGGGGGAATGAAATCCCCCCACACCAAATAATGCTATGGTAAAGCATTAACATAATACATAATTTAATTAATCTATAATAAAATCCGACCATATAAAAGCGATGAACACTAAAATGCAATCAGCTAATCTCCAAGATTCGCCCCAAGTATTTTAGGATAGGGTTGGCTCTGGAAAATTAACCAAATATTGAGAAAACTACACTTTACTAATGGTAGCCATGGTGTTTATTAATAATTTAGTGCAGTGATGACTTCTGTCAAAGGTTTGAAAAACTTACATCCGCTGTAGTATAAGGTAAGGATATGATAAAACTACGTTCAGGGACCAGGGTACGATAAACATATATTCAGGGTCCGGGTTACGATAAACCTACGTTCAAGAACAGGGTTATGATAAACCTACGTCCAGGAACCAGGGTACAATAAACCTGCGTTCAGGGTACGATAAACCTACGTCCAGGGACCAGGGTGCGAGAAACATACGTTCAGGGTCCGGGTTACAATAAACCTACGTTCAGGAACAGGGTTATGATAAACCTACGTCCAGGAACCAGGGTACAATAAACCTGCGTTCAGGGTACGATAAACCTACGTCCAGGGACCAGGGTGCGAGAAACATACGTTCAGGGTCCGGGTTACAATAAACCTACGTTCAGGAACAGGGTTATGATAAACCTACGTCCAGGAACCAGGGTACGATAAACCGTGCGTTCAGGGTACGATAAACCTACGTCCAGGAACCGGGTTACGACAAACCTACGTCAAGGGTCCAGGGAACAATAAACATACGTTCAGGAACCGGGGTAGGATAAACCTACGTTCAGGAACCGGGGTACGATAAACTTACGTCCAGGGAACAGGGTACGATAAACATACGTTCAGCAACTGGGGTACGATAAACCTGCGTTCAGGGTACGATAAACCTACGTCCAGGGTCCAGGGAACGATAAACCTACGTTCAGGAACCGGGGTACGATAAACCTGCATTCAGGGTACGATAAACTTACGTCCAGGGACCAGGGTACGATAAACATACGTTCAGGAACTGGGGTACGATAAACCTGCGTTCAGGGTACGACAAACCTACGTTCAGGAACCGGGTTACGATAAACCTACATTAAGGGACCGGGGTACGATAAACCTACGTTCAGGGTACGATAAACCACGTAAAGGGACCAGGGCACGATAAACATGCGTTCAGGGTACGACAAACCTACGTTCAGGAACCGGGTTACGATAAACCTACATTAAGGGACCGGGGTACGATAAACCTACGTTCAGGGTACGATAAACCACGTAAAGGGACCAGGGCACGATAAACATGCGTTCAGGAACCGGGGTACGATAAACCTGCGTTCAGGGTACGATAAACCTACGTTCAGGAACCGGGTTACGATAAACCTACGTTCAGGAACAGGGTACGATAAACCTACGTTCAGGGACCAGGGTACGATAAACATACGTTCAGGAACTGGGGTACGATAAACCTGCGTTCAGGGTACGATAAACCTACGTTCAGGAACCGGGTTACGATAAACCTACGTTAAGGGACCGGGGTACGATAAACCTAAGTTCAGGATCCGGGGTACGATAAACCTACGTTCAGGAACCGGGTTACGATAATGATAAACCTACGTTCAGAGTACAATAAATCTACGTCCAGGGTCCGGTGTACGATAAACCTACGTTCAGGGACTGGGGTACGATAAACCTACATCCAGAGTCCAGGTTACGATAAACCTACGCCCATGGTCCGGTGTACGATAAATCTACGTTCAGAGTACAATAAACCTACGTCCAATGTCCGGTGTACGATAAACCTACGTTCAGGGTCCGGGTTTGGATAAAGCTAGATCCTGGGTATGATAGAAAATACCTGAGGTTAACATTGGGAATTCGTCTCACAACTTAACCGTTGATTCGCTGAAATATGCGACCCACAGCCTTAGTAAGAACATTTCAATAAAAGTACTATTCGCTTCAGGTTGACACGCAGCAAAAAACTTATAAAACGCTAATCAATTTTGACATAAACTCAAATGGGGGTGGCGCCATAATCGCGCGACGGCGCGGTAAATAATAGCGTTTCCCTAATAAAATACGGAGGAACTAATAAATTGCTCTTGAGGCCCCACAGCGAGGCATTTAACTTACAACTCGCTCAATGAGGGTACCTTCAATCTCATAAAAACCTTAATCATACAGTACAGTGCAGCCGGGGCAAACAATAGAATTTGGTGTGTGTTTGGGGGGAGGTTAATGGGAAATATCCACCGTAAATAAAATAGGTTGATGAGATTGGAGTTCAACTCTTGGAAAACCTCGAATCTGTCAGTCGATCGTTTATTATGGTTTAACCAGCTCTTACAACTATAATAGATCGAAAAACTGACAACAATAAGACGGAGAATGCTTCATAAAGAATCGTTTGACAGCTGCAAGAGATTCCAATAGGTGGATACTGCTTCGGATACACTGGGTACACCGGTAGTGTATAAATTAACTCTTGGGATAACTTCGTCACACGATTAAGTAAAACATTGAAATATAAGTCGACTTTATCATGTAATTTAAACGGGACTTTTTGGATGGACAATTAATTCGTCTTTATTATTAGGTATACATTATTCATTGTGACTGAATGTGAATATATTCGGGTAGAATCAAATACATGTGCCATGTTTGCGCTCGGCCACCCCTCACACGCTGCTACCGACCAAGACGACACGTGACAATCACAATTTATTTTTCACAATTTATATTTAAGTTTTTTATTAGAAAGCAGAGCCAGTAAGTCTTGTCAAGGTCCATGTCAAAAGGTACCTGTAGGTATCAAGAAGCAGGAAGCCCATATATAGCTACTCGAATAGCAACTGTTTTTGTAACGTCGGAGCACATTTGTTCCATATTTTACTCATAAACTGTCTGATTCTTACCTCCCGCATTCCCGACAAACCTCAGCAGCACAGCAGGGTATACCGAAACATCTCTTTACTTCTTGCGTTTGCAGTAAATGTTTATTAATTATAGTTAAAATAAATTAATATTACATAAAACTTAATGTTATCTTAAATACATTTAAGCTGTTCGATCAATCAATCAATCAATCAATCAATCAATAGAGCTCGGATAATTTCGGTGTACGCAATATGCAAATTTAGCAGTACAATTTCTCAATCTTATAATTTAACGTTTATTTAACTAAAATTCGTATAATGTTAGTGATAGTAAATGCAATAATAGTAAGTATAGATTTTATATGACAAAAACAGGAACAGTAGCATAGCTAGTGTTGCTCTACTTTGCCGGTTATAAAGAGAAGGGTTGATTCTATCATAGTATTCGGGGTTTGTGCGCATTTATTAATATTATGTAGGCCTACATAGTTAGAAATTAATACGTTTTGCGACAGATTAATATGGTTTGGTTCGAAAAAGTAAATAATAGTTCGCCGCGAATTGAAAAAAATTAACGCCTTTTATGAACAAATTTGGCGCACCATTTTAGGGCATCATTTAGTAAATATCGAGGCTCGCAATGTTACAGGAGGCGGATACAACGAGAGAAAAAAAATCACGTAACGCCATCCAAGTATTTCCTGGGACAGCATTTCTGAAGTGAAACTTGACAAATAACAGGAAAGAGACACCATGTAACTTAACACCTAAATCGACCCTGAGTTATACATGAATAACAAGCCAAACTCGTACATAATGAAGGCCAATTCTCCGTCGAAGAGATACTCACATGGTAAATTATAGTCTGATCACAGAGGGGGGCACCAACCCCTTAATGGCTCTTAGCCACTATAACCATAACCACTTAGGTACAGAGTATGACAATTTAAATTTTCTGACTAACTGAATGGAGTTATTTCATAATTAGTATAGCTCGAACCTGAGGGGGTACTTACGACTTACGTATGTATTATTTTAAAAGCTTTTTATTATTTTGAGAGAAAAACATATTGACATGTTTGTTTCGGCTAAACTAAGTGTGTTTTATTCTGTGTGCTTCGGTATACAGTATGTTTTTGAAGTGTACTCCCACAAGACTTATTAAATTTAAACAATTTAATAATTTCATGTTTATATAAATATATACTGTTAGATTGATTGTGACCCCCCCCCCCACACCACGTCTCTAATATGTATAATTCTTATTAAATTTAAAATCAAATATATTTAATATTTCAGATATAAATGTAAAAGATCCCGGCAAGAGAAAGGACTTGATGTAATCACCATGGCGACGCCCAGACGAGTAGCGGTCCCTGTTCTCATTAGAGACGGCAAACCTTGCCTATCGCCGCCAAGCCAGAGACACAATCCACACGGTTACTATGGAAACTACCTCCATCGGGGGCTACCCTACTACCCAATGCTGATACCTCACCACCCCCAACACCCCTTACACTGGCCCTGGCATTCGGTTGCTATGGAAACGGTCACGCCATCTGTCAGCACAGTGCCAATAGCGCATTCCATATCCAAACTAATAGCAATGAACGACGCACAGACTGGTTTATGATGGATCCGAACAAACCGACTGACTATATTAGAATCGTACAACTAACCCAACATATTAATTAGTTAATTTATAATACAGTATTATTTAGATTGAGTAAACATACCATAAAATGAAGTCTGAATTCAAGGTGCATTAATTAATTGTACTACCGTAAAAGTAGTGAAAGTAAGGAGATAGTTTAATTAAATGTATGTTTATAAAAGATTTCGAACAAACACTGTTCCCTTTCTTTAAAGCCTCCGTGGGGGACGAATCAAACTTCGAAGATTGGACGCCGGCCAAGATTGCGCCCAACCCTCCATGTCTATTTAAACATTCAATTACGTAACATGCTGAACCAGATAATATCGTGATATTATTGGACAGTGGACATGTGATGATGGCTCGTAGGGTTAGCCTGGTTCTAGGAAAGTAGCCCCGGACAGTCTCCCCCGGACAGTAGCCCCCCCCCCCCCCCCCGGCCCCTCCACTACTGTCCGGGGGGCTACTGATCGTGGAACTACTGATCGGGGGACTACTGATCGGGGGTTATTGTCTGGGGGCTATTGTCCGGAGGGCTACTGTCCGGGGGGCTATTGTCCGGAGGGCTACTGGCCGGGGGGCTAATGTCCGGGGTGCTACTGGCCGGGGGGCTACTGGCCGGGGGGCTACTGGTCGGAGGGCTACTGGCCGGGGGGCTTCTGGCCGGGGGGCTAATGTCCGGGGGGCTACTGGCCGGGGGACTAATGTCCGGGGGGCTACTGGCCGGGGGGCTACTGGCCGGGGGGCTACTGGTCGGGGGGCTACTGGCCGGGGGGCTACTGGTCGGTGTGCTACTGTCCGGGGGGCTACTGGCCGGGGGGCTACTATCCGGGGGGCTACTGGCCGGGGTGGCTAATGTCCGGGGTGCTACTGGTCGGGGGGCTACTGGCCGGGGGGCTACTGGCCGGGGGGCTAATGTCCGGGGGGCTAATGTCCGGGGGGCTACTGGCCGGGGGGCTAATGTCCGGGGGGCTAATCTCCGGGGGGCTACTGGCCGGGGGGCTAATGTCCGGGGGGCTACTGGCTGGGGGGCTAATGTCCGGGGGGCTAATGTCCGGGGGGCTACTGGCCGGGGGGCTAATGTCCGGGGGGCTAATGTCCGGGGGGCTACTGGCCGGGGGGCTAATGTCCGGGGGGCTACTGGCCGGGGGGCTACTGGCCGGGGGGCTACTGGTCGGGGGGCTAATGTCCGGGGGGCTAATGTCCGGGGGGCTACTGGCCGGGGGGCTACTGGCCGGGGGGCTAATGTCCGGGGGGCTAATGTCCGGGGGGCTACTGGCCGGGGGGCTACTGGCCGGGGGGCTACTGGTCGGAGGGCTACTGGCCGGAGGGCTACTGGCCGGGGTGGCTAATGTCCGGGGGGCTACTGGCCGGGGGGCTAATGTCTGGGGGGCTAATGTCCGGGGGGCTACTATCCGGGGGGCTACTGGCCAGGGGGCTAATGTCCGGGGGGCTAATGTCCGGGGGGCTACTGGCCGGGGGGCTACTATCCGGGGGGCTACTGGCCGGGGGGCTACTGGCCGGGGGGCTACTGGTCGGAGGGCTACTGGTCGGAGGGCTACTGGCCGGAGGGCTACTGGCCGGGGGGCTACTGGTCGGAGGGCTACTGTCCGGGGGGCTACTGGCCGGGGGGCTACTATCCGGGGGGCTACTGGCCGGGGTGGCTAATGTCCGGGGGGCTAATGTCCGGGGGGCTACTGGCCGGGGGGCTACTGGCCGGGGGGCTACTATCCGGGGGGCTACTGGCCGGGGGGCTAATGTCCGGGGGGCTAATGTCCGGGGGGCTACTGGTCGGAGGGCTACTGGCCGGGGGGCTTCTGGCCGGGGGGCTAATGTCCGGGGGGCTATTGTCCGGAGGGCTACTGGCCGGGGGGCTAATGTCCGGGGGGCTACTGGCCGGAGGGCTACTGGCCGGGGGGCTACTGGCCGGGGGGCTACTGGTCGGGGGGCTACTGGCCGGGGGGCTACTGGTCGGAGGGCTACTGTCCGGGGGGCTACTGGCCGGGGGGCTACTATCCGGGGGGCTACTGGCCGGGGTGGCTAATGTCCGGGGTGCTACTGGTCGGGGGGCTAATGTCCGGGGGGCTACTGGCCGGGGGGCTACTGGCCGGGGGGCTAATGTCCGGGGGGCTACTGGCCGGGGGGCTAATGTCCGGGGGGCTAATGTCCGGGGGGCTACTGGCCGGGGGGCTAATGTCCGGGGGGCTACTGGCCGGGGGGCTAATGTCCGGGGGGCTAATGTCCGGGGGCTACTGGCCGGGGGGCTAATGTCCGGGGGGCTAATGTCCGGGGGCTACTGGCCGGGGGGCTAATGTCCGGGGGGCTACTGGCCGGGGGGCTACTGCCCGGGGGCTACTGCCCGGGGGCTACTGCGTCGCGGGGGCTACTGCCCGGGGGCTACTGTCCGGGGGCTACTGCCCGGGGGCTACTGGCCGGGGGCTACTGCCCGGGGGCTACTGTCCGGGGGCTACTGCCCGGGGGCTACTGGCCGGGGGGCTACTGGCCGGGGGGCTACTGGTCGGAGGGCTACTGGCCGGAGGGCTACTGGCCGGGGTGGCTAATGTCCGGGGGGCTACTGGCCGGGGGGCTAATGTCCGGGGGGCTAATGTCCGGGGGGCTACTATCCGGGGGGCTACTGGCCGGGGGGCTAATGTCCGGGGGGCTAATGTCCGGGGGGCTACTGGCCGGGGGGCTACTATCCGGGGGGCTACTGGCCGGGGGGCTACTGGCCGGGGGGCTACTGGTCGGAGGGCTACTGGTCGGAGGGCTACTGGCCGGAGGGCTACTGGCCGGGGGGATACTGGTCGGAGGGCTACTGTCCGGGGGGCTACTGGCCGGGGGGCTACTATCCGGGGGGCTACTGGCCGGGGTGGCTAATGTCCGGGGGGCTAATGTCCGGGGGGCTACTGGCCGGGGGGCTACTGGCCGGGGGGCTACTGGTCGGAGGGCTACTGTCCGGGGGGCTACTGGCCGGGGGGCTACTATCCGGGGGGCTACTGGCCGGGGGGCTAATGTCCGGGGGGCTACTGGCCGGGGGGCTACTGGCCGGGGGGCTACTGGCCGGGGGCTACTATCCGGGGGGCTACTGGCCGGGGGGCTAATGTCCGGGGGGCTAATGTCCGGGGGGCTACTGGCCGGGGGGCTACTATCCGGGGGGCTACTGGCCGGGGGGCTACTGGCCGGGGGGCTACTGGTCGGAGGGCTACTGTCCGGGGGGCTACTGGCCGGGGGGCTACTATCCGGGGGGCTACTGGCCGGGGGGCTAATGTCCGGGGGGCTACTGGCCGGAGGGCTACTGGCCGGGGGGCTACTGGCCGGGGGGCTACTGGCCGGGGGGCTAATGTCCGGGGGGCTAATGTCCGGGGGGCTACTATCCGGGGGGCTACTGGCCGGGGGGCTAATGTCCGGGGGGCTAATGTCCGGGGGGCTACTGGCCGGGGGGCTACTATCCGGGGGGCTACTGGCCGGGGGGCTACTGGCCGGGGGGCTACTGGTCGGAGGGCTACTGGTCGGAGGGCTACTGGCCGGAGGGCTACTGGCCGGGGGGATACTGGTCGGAGGGCTACTGTCCGGGGGGCTACTGGCCGGGGGGCTACTATCCGGGGGGCTACTGGCCGGGGTGGCTAATGTCCGGGGGGCTAATGTCCGGGGGGCTACTGGCCGGGGGGCTACTGGCCGGGGGGCTACTGGTCGGAGGGCTACTGTCCGGGGGGCTACTGGCCGGGGGGCTACTATCCGGGGGGCTACTGGCCGGGGGGCTAATGTCCGGGGGGCTACTGGCCGGGGGGCTACTGCCCGGGGGCTACTGCCCGGGGGCTACTGCCCGGGGGCTACTGCCCGGGGGGCTACTGTCCGGGGGGCTACTGTCCGGGGGGCTACTGGCCGGGGGGCTACTATCCGGGGGGCTACTGGCCGGGGGGCTACTGGCCGGGGGGCTACTGGTCGGAGGGCTACTGTCCGGGGGGCTACTGGCCGGGGGGCTACTATCCGGGGGGCTACTGGCCGGGGGGCTAATGTCCGGGGGGCTACTGGCCGGAGGGCTACTGGCCGGGGGGCTACTGGCCGGGGGGCTACTGGCCGGAGGGCTACTGGCCGGGGGGCTACTGGCCGGGGGGCTACTGGCCGGGGGGCGTATTCCCAAACCTTATACCAGTAGGAACATATCATGAATTGGTGCTTGGGATTGGTTAATTAAATATTATTTGATTGGACGTTGAAATTATGTAAGGAATGGAGATAGGGATCGAACTAGTGTAACTATTTTGTTTCACTTAACAGTACTGTAGATGGCAGGTAGAGACAAAGTGTTCCAAACGCTGTAAGGAATGGAGAAAATGGGTGAAATCATGTAAGGGTTATTATACCAACAATATGAGAAGAGTATGCAAGCAGCAGCTGGTGACATTAGCCTAGTCAGTTAGGCCTATAATAGCATTGTTGTTATGGTTTAACAGTGTTGCTCTAGTATCTATAATACAAATAGATCGTCAATGTTGTATGTTTGTCGTAGATCTATCTCCGCCTAAACGCTCCGGTGAATCGCTACGATACTTTGTATGGTGGTTTATATGTATATCGGCCATGGAATAGGAAAGTTACGCGTTAATTAATTAATTAATTCTCGAGATAATTAAGAATATGTAAAATCTTAACATGTTGAGCTCAATATCCATTGCTCTCGAACACACTTCAGCCAATTATTAGACGTCGGTGTGCAAATCAATGAGAATTTGTCATTGATTGCATATTAGTTGTAACCCAGAATCAATGTTCTACTGTGCCATTCAGCTGAATGGATTTGATCGATTGCCAAGTTATAGAGTGGGATCTCTCTCCCAAATAACATTTTACGCAGCTGGTAGCTCCTTTCACAGAATACAACACAAACTCTTTCCATGGATTCAATGAAATTGAATGTCTATTACACTACAGTAAGTTCCTGGGAAATCCGGCCTCCTGAATGACTTTTTAGTTATACATGTGCAGTTGAGCGCTTGAAAAATTGCCTTTTTAATAATATATTGTGAACACATTATCATATTGTTAGTTGGCTCCCAGGCGCGCGAAGCGCGCCTGGTTTCCTAGTGCTGCAACAATGGAAAATTGACTACTAGGATCTAGGGATACATTCCTTTTTTCACAGAGTTGAAGTGTTAGACTGTAGGTTTGCTTAGGAACAGTCTACTTGCTATTCGTGTGCAGCCATCTGCACTAGCGCGCCGACGAGTAGCTCTTACAACAGGAAGTAAACAGATGCCTGCTGGCCGACCTGATGGTACTTGATATGTCTCAACGCGCTAAAAAGCGCTGTAGAAACCTGTCGATGAACATAAATGCAAATCAAACAAATAGTAAACATCATTTGAAAATTAAGAGTTTATTTCATTGGAATATTTATGTTTATAAATTGTGAAATGCTTTTAAATATGAACATCAAATGAATAAATTTCAATAGTAAATACTATCAATAAAGCTAGCTACTCTATTACTACAATCTTTTCCATCAGAAAAATCAATGAGAATGCTCTGTAAAACGATTCCTTATACAACGTTATCACTGAATATATGTAGCCCTATTGTATATTGTTATTCGTATATATTTGTACTGTTATCTGACAATGTGAACCGTTTAATAGGCAGATAATCCTTACATGATTTCACCCAATTTCTCCCTTACAGCGTTTGGAACACTTTCTACCTGGTAACTGAGTATAAACTCCTTACACTAGTTCGACCCCTCTCTCAATTCCTTACATGATTTCAACGTCCAATCAAAATATAGCTCATTAACCAATCCCAAGCGTCAATTCAAGATGTGTTCCTTCCTACTAGTGTAAGGATTGAGGGGCTACTGTCCGGGGGGCTACTGTCCGAGAGGGCTACTATCCGGGGAGCTACAGACCGGGGGACTAATGATCGGGGGCTATTGTCTGGGGGCTACTGGCCGGGGTGCTACTGGCTGGGGGGCTACTGGCCGGGGGGCTTCTGTCCGTGGGGCTACTGTCCGCGGTGCTACTGGCTGGGGGGCTACTGTCCGGGGGGCTACTGTCCGGGGGTTGAATGCGCTAATCATTGTGATGAAACTCCAACTCCGCAGTTCTTATTTAAACCAAATAAGGTCCCCTTAAATACAAAACTTGTCTTCCTTTTCGCGCTCGTACTGTACAGTACATCTGATCAGTAATATTTGTATCTTACAACATTGCACTGATGAAAATAATGAAATGATAGTCTCTGATGAAAATGAAATATCGTTGAGCGTGATAAACCTGGTAGTGTGTGATGAGAAAGGGGGGGGGGGGGGGGGGGGGCAGTCAAAATACATTGAATAAAGCTCTGGGTGAATTTTACAAGATTTATATACGATTTTACCCAAATACGAAAAATTATATTATTCTTTTTAAAGGGAGTCACTAAACCAGGTGATTTTACCAACATACGGGATAGAGTGGGGTAACATTAACTTTTGTTCGGCTTACAAACGTTCATAATAATAATATAATGTGCAAACCTGGTCGTTCAAAAGTAATTATCTTAATGATAAGCGTATCTTTATACAATATAAAAATATCGGTAAATTAATTTAATAATTAACAAAAAGAAAATACTAAACTAGTTAAGATCTGTAAATGTAAGTTCGCCTAAGTGATGTAAAGTACCCGTATTACAGTATAGAAAATAATAACTTATTAGGATTTATAATTACAAATAGCAAGGCTTAGCTGGGTCACACGTGAGATTTCAACTATCAAAACCAGATAGGGGGGGGGGGGGGGGGAACTGGACGCAAATAACAGCTGATTAATCTCAAAATAAAACATTAACCTGTTCTATTGCGTTTAGTTTATTGTTTTGGTTAACCCGCGTTTTGGTTGCGTCCAGTTTATACCCCCCCCCCCCCCCCTGTCTCATCAAAACATAACATTTTCAACTTTCTTAACAACATCCCGTTTCACTCAGAAACATTCAACTTTCAGCTCAAAAAAATCATTGGCTAATATACATTGATATAGAACAGCTAAAAAAGGATTGGCCAATAGTCAGTTGGTAAATAAATGTTCCTTCTGATTGGTTGTCAATACTAGAGATGCCAGCTCTCGACTTTCAAGTAGAAGGCCATGAGACGAAGGTCAGAAATTGGCCATCATGAACGATTTATTTCGGACCTTCGTCCTGAGTGTGTGTGGGGTGGGGTGGGTCTTCGTCGTCTGTCAATAAACTGTACTTTATAGGACAAAGTTTGTATGGGCCAAAGGGCAACATAAAATGTTAGTTATTTAACATCCCATCACGAAGGTCCGAAATTCTCTAGAAAAACTTACCCAGTAGTTTGATTACTATAACTACGGATATATTGCACATTGATAATGACGAACACTAGCAAAATGTTTAACTACTGTACTACTGATACTGTTTATTAATCTGAATATGATCTTTGTGGACTACTTCAAGGCCTTTGACTCCAACCCATGCATGTTTAACATTATTGAGGCATTCAAATCACAGAATGATAAATTCCATAACATTTGTCTGATACCGATTGAGATAAAGACCTCCTTAAAGCGTCTGGGTTATCCTTCAATGTTCTTAATGTTCTTTAATCTTCATTATTGTGGTGGACTATGTACTAGAAGAGTCTCTCGACCAATATAATATAGGAGGATGGAAATACAAAATTAATCATTGCTAAAACCCAGCACCATATTGCAGGCACCGTGGATGGGATTTGCCGACCACTGCTATTACAGAACTGATCACCGTGTGCATGATATCGTTCTACGGAAGCCAGCTGAGAGAGGAAATCTGATTGCCCTAGTTAATCGAACGAACATTCCTGAACCATTATCCATGTTGGATAAATAATTAATAATATTGATGATATGTTTTGACAAATATTTAACAATAATTACTTAAAATCAATTTATGTTGAAAGTTGAAAGCTCATGTGTGACCCCTTAACACTTCGTAAAGAGTTAATAAGTCGTTATTAAAAAAATATAATTATACCCACGAAACCAAAAGTAACTTGAGAACTAGAGCGCAAAGTAGTTTGCATATGTTGATTGTCGGCTTTACACAATGTATCAATTATCTAAATTACAAATATAACAAAATAATTAAGACCTGTAATAAGAAACCAAAATAATACGTAATATTAAGTACAACATTGTTCCCTATATTTAATTACTCGGACTATAAAGCGAGTTTGTGGGTCCTATAAATGTGTCACGAATAAGTCTCACTAACTTAGTCCGACTTAGTCGTGTGTTTGTGTCTCCTCTGTTTGTCCTTCGCGTACACTGGGTCTAGTCTCCTGTAATGTGAGTTGAAGTCCAACCGGAAGCTGAGGAGTCTGAGACTATCGTCGTGGTGTCGCTGAAGCATACGTCGGAACTTCAGCACGGCATTCACGTATGATTGGTGGATAACCACGGTCTCCCTAGCAACGTACGGTGAGGTCTCCTTGTAGAAACGCCGCTCTATCGCTCTCGCGCGCTCCGGATCCGCGGCCGAGTCGAGATTCCGAACGGATTCCGCGCCGGAGTAGAACTCGGATTGGAGGTCCTGGAACTGTACGATGAGATCGAAGATGGTCCGGAGATGGGTGAGCTCCGTGGAGGAGGCCTCGTCCATTAGCGAGCGGACTGTAATCGCGTCTAGGAACTCCTGGTGAGCGGCGATCACGTGATCCAGGTCTGGAGCCAATCCGACACTCCGACTCAACTCCAACCAGGCAGACTCCATTACCTCGAACGCCATGTAATACTGCGAAGACAAAACAACATAGAAAGACGTTGTATTTGCATGCAATGTTGTAATTATGGCTACGTCGCTAACAATAAATTATTAATCACCTATACACGGTTTACATCATTCATAAACTCGTCTCAAAACGCGAACAATTTTTATTAATATTAAAAAGAAGTTGGCTGGGAATATTTTATTATTTAGTGGCATTACAAGGAGGGTATGGAATGGGGGATTGTAGTTGAGTTTTATCTTAATATATCTTTATATTTTTACATTGTTTTACCTTTTACATTTTTTACCTAAAATTTTCAATCAATAAATGTATTTTTTGTATTTGAAAAAATATTATTTTCTTGTTGTTGTTTGGGTGGCACTCGTGGCAGGTCAATGAGGTATAATTTAAGGCCAATTATAATGGAGACCAGGTTTGTTCTCATAAAAAGTGGCCAAAATTTTGAGAAAAAATTGTCAAATTTTTTTTTGTCAAAACCATATAAATATATACATATTTCGAGAGCACTCGATGAGGCGATTTCGAATACACTAGTGGGCCGTTTATTTAGTAAAGTCGTAAGGTTTTATTCGCGAAAAACTAATGTCCACAATGTAACATTTTGTCCCTGGTGTAACGCTACTTGTTAGCCAATCAGCAGCCTTCATTTCACAAAACGCCCACAATCTAACTCGTTGTCTCGAATGTAACGCTACTTGTTAGCCAATCAGTATCCAGGATTTGACATTTAAAATATATACCAGAAATTCAACAGTCACTTTAATGTCATGTACGGATTTATTTTATATTTATACGGGTTTTTTACGGATTTATTTATCGACCCAATGGCTGAAAATAATATTTTTCAAATCAGCAAATTATTTAGTTTGTATTATTGTATACATACAATATGAATATACATACTATTGTAACAATAATTGTACAAAATAGTTAACGGAATCCTTAAAACCATCACTAACGTAATCTCTAAGTCCTTCACGTGTAACTAAGTCCTTCACGTGTAACGCCATCACTAACTTAATCTCTAAGTCCTTCACGTGTAACGCCATCACTAACTTAATCTCTAAGTCCTTCACGTGTAACGCCATCCACACTAACTTAATCTCTAAGTCCTTCACGTGTAACTCCATCACTAACTTAATCTATAAGTCCTTCACGTGTAACTAAGTCCTTCACGTGTAACGCCATCACTAACTTAATCTCGAAGTCCTTCACGTGTAACGCCATCACTAACTTAATCTCTAAGTCCTTCACGTGTAACGCCATCACTAACTTAATCTCTAAGTCCTCCACGTGTAACGCCATCACTAACTTAATCTCTAAGTCCTTCACGTGTAACGCCATCCCATCACAAAGTTATTCTCTATGTCCTTCACGTGTAACTAAGTCCTTCACGTGTAACGCCATCACTAACTTAATCTCTAAGTCCTTCACGTGTAACGCCATCACTAACTTAATCTCTAAGTCCTTCACGTGTAACGCCATCCCATCACTAACTTAATCTCTATGTCCTTCACGTGTAACTCCATCACTAACTTAATCTCTAAGTCCTTCACGTGTAACGCCATCCCATCACTAACTTAATCTCTATGTCCTTCACGTGTAACGCCATCACTAACTTAATCTCTAAGTCCTTCACGTGTAACGCCATCACTAACTTAATCTCTAAGTCCTTCACGTGTAACGCCACCCATCACTAACTTAATCTCTATGTCCTTCACGTGTAACGCCATCACTAACTTAATCTCTAAGTCCTTCACGTGTAACGCCATCACTAACTTAATCTCTAAGTCCTTCACGTGTAACGCCATCCCATCACTAACTTAATCGTTATGTCTTTCACGTGTAACACCATCACTATAAATTCAATCGAGAAGTTCTTACCGGACACAACACGCTTAATTCCGTTTGACAATTGTAATTGCATGACGATTAAGAAGTACTGTTTTAGAACCGAAATAAAGAAAGGTAAACAAACTCATGAGACTACTACAGTATACTGTCTGGTTTTCAGTATTTAGTATAAACTGTTTATACTAAATACTGAAAACTATCGACTATTGTTAATTTGACCCTGACTGCCTAATTTGTAAAAAGAAACGCCACTCGTACTGCTAGGTATGTTCAGGCCCAACTACGTTACATGATGGACATGTCTCAAGTGTAACACTATTGATTGTGACAGCGTTACATGCGTTACATGATGGACATTGAAGACATTTTTCATTAGCATGGCGTTGACTATAGTCTGTTTTGAAACTATATTAAAATCAAATATGTGATTCGATAGATCGGATGCTCTTTTATTATGAGCCCTCAATGGTGTCGATATGATTAGTAAAGCAAAAGTTATCGCTATTCAAAGTAGCGTTACATTGAGGACATTCCTAATGACGGTATTTTATGTAGATTTACGTTTTCGCACAACGCTTGAGTTCTAATGAACGAATTCTTATAATTATTTTACCTGCTGATAGCTAAATAAATCACCGTTTAGAAATATCTCACTTGGAGATGTTGTGAATAAATATAAAGAAACCATGTCATAAAAACGAGCGTTACATGGTGGACAAAATCCTAGTGACGGAGTAATTAATTGTTAGTAAATATTAAATATATAAAATGTGAGTAGCTTCGGTTGAAAACCACCAATAGTATATGAAAGAGCATTAAATTTGCTATATTTTGATGTATGGTATGTGGAACCTTTGCTTTCATTGCTTTAGCTCAGAAGCCAAATATTTCAAAATAATTCAATGTGACATTTCAAAAAACATGCATTTTCGATATTTGAAATGGTGTCATTCTCTAGGTTGTGAATGGAATCTGTTGAAAATTTGCTGAAATATGAGCAGATTTCCGCTCTTCCGATTGGTATATAGGTTCATGGGGTTAAATCTGTGTCGTTTGGAAATATAACCGTGCGAATCCATGGACATTTTGACATAAAAGTTTGGCCACTTTTTGTGAGAACAACCCACCAATTCTCATTGGGGGCATTTCTATTGAACGCGGGTGCAATAATTGTCCATAGGGGGCAATTACCCTAGTCCCACCCACCTGTATCTGTTGTACGAAGTGAACCATCTTGCCGCGCAGACAATGGAGTCTACGAGTTTCTATTCGGAGTCCGTCTGACTCGCCGGACCCAATATGCCGATGGCGCGGATCCATTGCACTGCGCCAACCCCCTGCCAGTGCGTACTCTACCCGCTTGGAGCGCCACAGAAAGTTAAACATCCTGAGGTAACGCCGAACGCATTCCGTTGTGAAAATCTACCGAAAATATAAAATACATTAATAAACTTATTATTAAATTAATTATAAATATCATAATCTTGGGATAGGAGTAGCGCCCACCCCTACCCTCGGGTAGCAGCTATCGAAAGAGGAGCCTTCGGGTCGCCTCCGGCTTCGGCCGACTGTTTTTTTTTTTTTGAAATATCATATAAAATTATTGAATAAAATGCAATATGAAAAAAAAATTATCAATATCTTAAGGGATGCTAAACTACCTTTACTATCATAAATAATTATATTCATATAATATTATTGTTTCACACTAATTAGGCCATAGTTACTTATTTAAACGATTATTTAGTAATTTCATAATTATATTTATTTAGTAACATTTAGATTATTTTAATTATTTATCAGTTTAATATCTGATAAAGCCAAAACTTATTACGAAAAATAACGTAAAAATTAGGAAAGAAATATTGTTACACCACGCAGTCGCTAAAAACATGACGCTGAATGGATAATATTATGTTGGGGAGGTATATATCCAGTATATTAGAATGGGGAGGGTATGCACTGTACTTACCGTGGCGAGGGGTCCACTGACTCTGTAATCCAGAGAGAACACATCCCACCCGATATCCCCCGGGGACACCTCGAGTAAACGGATATCCAGCCGTCGCAACACGTCGGCCGAATCGTACTGAGCGTTGGTCGCTCGCACCGCGGCGTCCAGCACGCCGCTTAGCGAGTGGCGGTACAACTCCGCGGCGGGGCGCTCCAGCTCCCCCGAGAGCAGGTCCATCAGGTGGCGGATAAAGTCGCCCTGACCCAGTAGAAGGTAGTGGCGAAGCGCGTTGAGGTGTTGGGTGAAGTAGAACTCTTCGTTGAGAACACGAAGTAGAGAACGGCTAACCTAAAGAATATAATACTCAATATTAAAACTCATAAAAATATAAATGTTAATCACAATAACATTATACTGTCATATTTCAAGCAATTTCCTTTATTCATGGAAAATTCAAACTGGTTGCGGCAGTTCTTTAAAACTTATCTTATGAAATTATTAAAAATGTCATAACATAACTTTTGTGGATTAGATGGCGCTGAGTCCAAAAAGTTAGTTTTCAAGAAAACTCTCTGTAGGCCGACTCAACCTACCCCACTGTAGGCCATCTCAACCTACATCACTATAGGCCGACTCAACCTAATCACTGTAGGCCGACTCAACCTAACCACTGTAGGCCAATTCAACCTACCCCGTAGGCTATCTCAACCTACATAGCTAAACTACCTGATGTAGGCAGTTAAAACCTACCTCACTATAGGACGTCTCAACCTACCTAACTGTCGGCCGACTCAATCTACCTCACTGTACGCCGACTCGACCTACATCACTGTAGTCCGACTCAACCTACCTCAGTGTTGGCGGATTCAACCTACATCACTGTATGCCGACTTAACCTACTTCAATGTATGCCGACTCAATCTACCTCACTGTAGGGCGTATCAACCTACTTCATGTAAGCCGTCTCAACCTACCTCACTGTATGCCGACTCAACCTACTTCATGTAGGCCGACTCAACCTACCTCCCTGTGTAAGACGACTCAAACAACAATACTGTCGGCCGACTCAACATACCTCACTATAGGCCGATTCAACCTATCCACTGTTATCCGAATCCACCTACCTCACTGTAGGCCGACTCAAACTACCTCACTGTGTAAGACGACTCAACCTACCTCACTGTGTTATGTAGGCCGTCTCAACCTACCTCACTGTGTTATGTAGGCCGTCTCAACCTTCCTCATGAAGGCCGACCCAACCTTCCTCACTGTAGGCTGACTCAATCTACCACATGTGGGCCGACTCAACCTACCTCACTGTACGCCGTCTCTATTATCTTCGGTAGATTATCCTCGAAGTCCACCGAGTTTAGCCTCGACTCCACGGCTTTTAGACCCCCGAGCCGCCGCAATGCGACCTCTCCGCTATCCGCGCGCCGCTCGCAGCATCGCCGCTCGAAGTTAATCGACTTCCCGATTAGTAGGATCCGCTCCGCCTGATCCCGCGAGACCATCGAGGGAATCATGGGTTTCCGCAGCGAGTATTTATCGTTCCACAATCGTTCCGATGGGGTCGTTGGGTTCGCCGCTATGAAGAGTTCGTGCGCGGAATCCTCCAGCTCGCCGGAGAACATCCACGCCAGCAGCATCCGTCGCAGCGGCACCGAGGACAGCTGCATGAGACCGCCAACCAGTCGGCGAACGTATGGGTCCCCATGGAAACCGAACGAGTGTATAGCAGACAGGAGGGCCCCGCCTTTCTTACCTGGAAGTAGAAATATAAGGATTACTGGGCATTCCGTCAGGGTAAATCAGTGGATACACCAACTCCTGGAATAGTGTCGTTATGCCCCCACCCCCCCCCCCCCCCCCCCCCCCACAAAAAATTTATTCCAATGTTAATCGTGAGATGCATGAAACAAAGATAGTTTCACCTCCCGACCACTGACTGGGTGAGCCAGAATTTTTATTTGGGCTTTTCAATCTTTAGCTACAAGCGTTTGAAAAAGGTGTCTTGGTCTATATTTAACCGCAGTTACGCTACAGTTATTATTCAACCTTATATATAGTGATTTATTGGTAACAATACAAAGCTGGCCATGTAAGGATTCCAAATATATAAAAACATTTGAATTTCCTTGGGAAATAGCTGAGATATGAGCGCTCGAATGTTGAACGGTTTTGCATCTTTACGAGGCAGTTTAATTTTATTAAATAAAAACACCATATTCTAGAACATTTTGTTTATGTACAGTATGTATGTATAGCTACATAATAGTATGATTAAAGAAGCATAGCATTGTTGCCCAGCTACATACGGGATAAACAAAATGTTCCAGAATATGATGTATTTATTAAATAGAATAAATGGCTTGTATAGGAAGCCAATACATATGTAACATTCGAATACCCATATCTCAGCTATTTCCCAACCAAATTCAAATATGCAATCTATGCAAGTTTTCTGGAATGGTTGTACGTCCGATAAATTTTATTGCTGTAATGGGGTAAGACAAGGAAGCATTTTGTCGCCTCGCCTTTTTAACATTTTTATCGACACTCTCAGCTTAGAACTGTCCGGTTCTAATATTGGATGTGCCCTCCTTGATGTCCGTCTGAACCACACTTTCTATGCTGACGATATTTGTCTTATCGCATCAAATCCTTGTGCGTTGCAATTTTTGGTCGATATTTCTTGCAGTAATTTTGCTTCTCGCAATAATATGATTTTTAACACGAAAAAATCAAAGTGCATGTTTATCTACAGTAAGCTGCGGCCTTTTTCTACACGTCCTAATATTTCATTATATGGCAAGCCACTCGAAAGGGTTGACTCGTTTTCCTATCTGGGCCATATCTTGACGTCTGACTTCTCGGACGACGCCGATATTTTAGCTCAGCTAAGAAAATTTTACGGACGTGCAAATATGCTTATTAGGAAATTTAGTAATTGCTCCACTTAGGTGAAATGTGTTCTTTTTAATAGTTATTGCTCCAATATTTATTGTAATGCTTTATGGTCGCGGCGCTTTTATTCCATTTCAATTTTCAATAAGATTTGTGCTGCGTTAAATAGAGCCGTGCGGAACTTGTTTGGTATTCGACTGTACATCTCCGAAACCGATGAAATTTCCAGCGCCAGCCAGATGCTTGTTAATTTAAATATCCGTTCTTTGGTGCAAATACATCGTAACTCATTAAGCAGTCTTTACCTTCGTATTAATAAATCATCTAACACTTTGATCGGTGCTGTAAGGTTTTGTTGCCGTTTGAGTCTTTTAACATTTATTGTAAATAACAGCGCCTTGTATGTATCTTACTCCATTTATATTCATATTTAGTTATCATAATGTCTGTACTTACATATTCCTTACGGTTGTGCTCTAGTTTTTACTCTATGGCTTTATAACTTTGCTGAATTAAATAATTTAAAAAAAAATATATATTTTTACATTTGGAATCCCAGCTTTCCGCTAGTAGGCCCTACCAACAAATCACTATAAGGTTGAATGAAGACTAACTGTGCTGTAACTTGCACAATATCGTCGGAGACACCTTTTTCAAACACTTGTAGCTAAAAATTGAAAGCGAAAAATAAAAATTCTGGCTCATCCACCCCACGGGGTAGGAGGGAGGTGAAACTATCTATGTTTCAAATGTCATGCTATCTCATTAAGATTTGTAGAACAATTTGGGGGGGGGGGGGGGGGGGGGGGGTCCAGGTACCTGAATAACGACACTACAGTATATTCCAGTACATGGTGTGTTACCTCTGGGAGATTGTTGAATATGTTATGCTGATATTAAACTGGGCATTCATTCTTTACTATACTAATCACCGACACGAACCTTTACAAGTGTCAACAAGAGCGGCGAGCAAGGTGAACCTCTGGGTTGGTTCCAACGTCCAGACTAACAGCTGTTTCAGCGTCAACCCCTGCTGAACGCCGCCCTCCCCCAACAGCTGGGACTCGAGGAGCGCGATAAGACGGAAGTACTCCGTGAGTTCGCTCTGCAACGCGGCGCAGAGTCCTTGTCCCACCAGGCCGTGGAGGGAGTCCCGTTTACGGGAGTCCACGTACGCGGCGACTCGGGAGTAAAGCCAACCCAACTCCGCGATTCGGTTGACCAACGAGCGCGTAGGGGCCGCCACTCCGACCCCCGGGAGACAGCGAAAGTTGCCATCCGGGGTCCGTTTAACGAACCTGCCCTCTATCCCTTGGAGAACGTACACGAGGTCGCGGAGTAGATGAGACTCCGACAGTTCGTAGGATAAATTATCGTCGAGTTCGTCTTCGAATCGGGTTAATCCGAAAGCATCGACGTTGCGAGAAGAGGAAACAGCGCGATCCCCCAAAGTAGAAACCTGGAATCGGAATATTATCTGATTATCTCATAGTAAATTATTATAGGTCTATTTACTGATTTATGTATAACGCCAGTGAACTTTTGAGTGACTAATTTAACTATAATAAACGATTCTGCGATTATGCTGTAAAAAGGGAATCGTTAGGCCTACCAGAAAACCATATTTTGAGAAGCAAATTTAAGAACCGTTTACAAAAAATACAATTTAGGATTAAAATTACGAACAGCTAGGCCTCATATAGGCTAAATATTATCATTTTACTTGCCTGCATATCAGGAGACTTTCGTGACACCCCGATAGCCGGTCGAGCGGAGATAATGGAGGCGATTCGAGATCCTGGATGTGATAATGGGTCGGGAGGGCAGGTGGTATGGGAGCGGAAACCGGGAGTTGTTATTATCTGACTTGGGTGCAGGGAGTACGGAGTCTGATTGGAGGAATCACCAAAACCCGTACTAGAACCTAAACCAGTAGTACCGGTGTTACCTAATCCGGTACCGGTAGTAAAACCAGAAGTTGAAATACTGGAAAGTAAATCGGAAGTAGAAAATTCTTGGTTGGGAATTTGTGTTGAGTTGAAGTCTGACGGTCCGTCTAAACGGTTTAAATTATACAGGAAATATAAAACTTCCCATTTTCGCGTTGGGATGCTTAAAATTTGGAATCGTCGATTTAATTCCGAGAATAACAAAGCGAACTTTTCCTTCCGCGCTCGTATTAGTGCGCGTTTAATTCTCTCTGCTAACTCGAACTCATCCCGTTCAACGTCTGTAGCTGACAGATTGCTCCCGGCTATGAGAAGCGCTCGTTTATATAAGTCCGTAGTATCCGCTCCTTTCAGATGGGTTATATGGGAAACTAAATCCTTCAGTAAACTCGCTCGTTCATCCATAATCCAGTAATCAATTACAGATAGCGGTAATCGTTAAATAAAGGACAAAGGAACCTTTGAACCTACCGCTACCTGTATTTTTTAAATTGTTACCGGTAGGCCTATTTATCTATTTATTCTAGGACCACAGTAGAGTCAGTGTCAGACAATCAATCAGACCTACAGACTGTCTTACATCTTACAGTATAGCTCAGTCAGTGCGGTACCGGTACCGCAATTAATTAATTTTCACAACTTTTGGCCCAAACAGCCAAAAGTGTGGTGCAGTGTAATAGGCCTACCCCATATTGACTCGAAGAGTAGTATTCTTTCTAATATGACTTGTGTTGGCCGCACAGTGTTGATTATGGGCTCATTCGAACCGCAATACCTGTTTAATGGTCGATTTAGTGGGGGTATGGCTGGGGCTGGTTACCGCTACAATATGCAGTTGCAGCACATCAGTGTTAGAGACAGGGGGGATACTCGACGCAAAGCCCGCCTTGGCGAATTAATATCCCGTCTCAATCAGTCAATGTTAAATTCTCAATTTAGGGAAAGGAGCAGGTTACAGTGACACGTTATTTTAACCAAAACAATAAACTAAACACAATAGAACAGGTTACAGTTATATTTTTGAGAGTAATCAATCAGCTGTTATTTACCTGTTTACATCGAATTTCCCCTGGACCTGGAGCAGTGGAGAGGGATGAATTTTTATTGCGTCCAGTTTCCCCCCTATCTGCAGTATTATTATTATTATTATAGACTCAAACACACCCACATGGCCACATGAACAAGACATGGAGAAGAGAATGAACCCTGTAAATTAACATGACAACAAATCTAATATAGCACAATGTTAAGATAGCAGATAACTACGGTGGCTGAATTGTGCCACTTAATACTTTTTTTATTTATTTTTTTAAGGGACTTTTTGGTCGACGAAAAAGTACTTTTTGGTCGACCAATAAGTACTTTTTGGTCGACCAATAAGTACTTTTTGGTCGACCAAAAAATCGACTTTTTGGTCGACCAATAAGTCGACTTTTTGGTCGGCCAAAAAGTCCCTTAAAAAAATAAATAAAAAAAAGTATTAAGTGGCACAATTCAGCCACCGTAGATAACACAATAACTTTTGCAATAAACATGTAACTGTCTGACTGTATGAACGTACATCAACTTAATCATAATCAATCAATCAAAACTTTCACCATTCTGACTAATAATAAGTTCTTAATATATTAAAAACTATTTTTGCCATACAGCCATATCACGACTGTCACGAGGCGACACTAGACAGAGTTAAACAATAAACATCAAATACAAATCTTGTGGTTGATTATCAATTCGGAGGTTAGCCGTTAGCGTAGGCTGGTAGGGGTATGCTGTACTGTACTGCTGTATGACTGAGGGACCTTAAAATTCAGAGAGCATACCCTATATGGCTGACTAAACTAATATGAAGTTAAGAAATGCCCATTGGGGTAAAATTCAACGAACTAAGAAATGTGGGCAACCCGAAACATTTAACCGGCAGCCCGGTCTTACGTCGCTAGCGGCTTAAATCACTAAGCGGAAATTATCGCAAACCCTTGTCAGTTAACTACACCTCCAGTCACTGTATAAAGTGATATTGGTATCATTAAAATGGCAATTGACTATTTAGTGGGGGTAGTTGTGGTCGTCTAAATCATTCACCAAATATTTTGGAAACTACATGTAGATTTAGTTATTACTATAGTTACTAATAATAACTAAGGCGATTCATCTGCGGAACACCCAAATGTTAGTTTTCATTCTTCTCGGAGTCATTGTAAGAAGTCCTATGTGCTCTTTACACCCACTAAATCAACCGTTGCGATTCAAATGGGCTCAACATTGACTTCATACGATGACTAGAAGAGTGAAAACTGACGTTGTTGAGGTATTCCAGAATGAATCGTGCTCAGAGGTACAAGGTCAAAAATATTAATGCTCCCAAATATTGGTGAAAACCAGCTAAACTCACAAATTTTGCATTTTTCAACACTGAAAAAAGTATCCAATTTGGTCAAAAATTATAACTGAATAAGGAGCCAATTTGGTCAAAAATTATAGTGTTGATCCACTTTTTAAGCCAGCCAGTCAGAAAATATAAAATCAGCCATAATCGGGCTAAGCCTGTGATATAGGCAGATAGGCCAATTGCAGTATTCTGGTATTGGGATATACACGTAATTAGGATACTTCTACTACAGTAGTTGTACATCAGTACATTGCTCATTTTGGGTTCATATGATAGCAATCATTGATTTAGAGGGGGTATATGTTGTTTCAACAAACCTTTTAATAATATATTGGCCAATTTTCACAACATTTGGCCCAAACAGCCAAAAGTGTGGTGCAGTGCAATAGGCCTACCCCATATTGACTCGAAGAGTAGTATTCTTTCTAATATGACTTGTGTTGGCCGCACAGTGTTGATTATGGGCTCATTCGAACCGCAATACCTGTTTAATGGTCGATTTAGTGGGGGTATGGCTGGTTAGCGTGGTTTTATTATCATTCTTCTTTGTATTTTAGCCAATTTAAGCCAAATTTTAGCCCACACATATGTCACGACAGGTTACACTTACAGTAGGCTACATTACAGCATATGTGTAATATGAATTC
This sequence comes from Nemertoderma westbladi, assembly GCA_032718475.1. Taxonomy (NCBI): domain Eukaryota; kingdom Metazoa; phylum Xenacoelomorpha; order Nemertodermatida; family Nemertodermatidae; genus Nemertoderma; species Nemertoderma westbladi. The sequence continues at coordinate 61,595 of JAUCBJ010009091.1, read as the reverse complement.
TTTTGGTCGTAGGCCTACAGAGTTAATTTTTGGTTCATTTGAACCGCAATCCAGCAATCATCAATTTAGTTATCAGTTTTTTTTTAATTTAGTTAGGGTGCACTAGTTAGAACTTCAAAATATTAAGAGACGTCAAACCAACAAGTATTACATACCAATGATAATATAACTAACAGTTAACTATACTGGGTTAAAAACTATATTCAGATATACTGTAGTTTAAAAATATAAATAAGAATGATTTATAAAAACATGCCAACCTGTTCTTCCCACGCTAATAATTGCGATCGAATGAGCCCAAAATCAACACCATACGACCAATACAACTCATTTTACAAATGACACATAGTGAAAGCTATCCTGATATATCTGAGGGCCAAAATTTGGCTTAAATTTACTAAAAATACAATTAAAAATGATACTGGTATTTAAACTATTCAAACTACTGTAGTCCTACACCCTCACTAAATCGACCATTTCGGCTCTAATAAGCACAAAATCAACTCCCTGCGACCAACATAAGTAATATTTGAAATAATACTGCTCTTCGAGTAAATATGGGCTATCACACCACCACGTTTGAGTTAAAATTTTGAGAAATATTTCAAAAAAGGTTTGTTACATCAACTTCTACCTCCTCTACTAAATCAATTATTGTGGTACAAATGAGCCTAAAATCAGCCTTCTACGCTAAAGGGAAGTATCCAAATCTTCAAAAATGCTTACTATTGAATTATACTAAGCAAATTTTTATGGCGCTAAAGAAGAATTCCTCTTAAAAATGTTGCCCACATTTCTTACTGTATTTTCACTTATGACGTTTTTGACATTAATTTTCACCTACAGATACCTTTAGGATCAGGTTACACGTATGGTCTAGCTTTTCTGGAGTTATCACTCAAAAATTCTCCCATACAGCCTACCTCCACGTTAGGGTAGGGGGGCAAGTGAATAGTACGTGATGTTTGTTTTGTACTTCCCCTAGCTCACATCGGCATTATCGTTCCTCGGGTGGTATCCTACACCAACCAACCAACGACCAGTCTCAGAACGGAGCTTAAAGTGAGATGACAATCTAAAACTTAAAACCGCGCTAAATAAATTCAGTGTGTCTCAGGCCCGCTACTGTCTGACTGTTGCGATTGTACACATCATAAACTACCAACTGAGGGTTTAATTGAAGGTATGTATGTATTTAGGTTGATGTGTAGCCAATTTTGTATAATAACTCGCTCATTGACGAATAAAAATATTTCTCTGTCTGCAATATCATTCCACTCCGAATATAATTGGCTCATGATATAACTAACTGACTAAAGGGTCATTCCATTCAAGCTCGACCAATGGGTGTGGCAAGGGTAGGAGATTTTCGATGAAATTTTCACCATTTGTTGATACTTATGAAAAAATGATATTTTGAAAATTTCAGCTTATATTATTGATTCGTTCTCGAGATATCGCTGTTTGAATTATCGCTCATTTTCAAAATTCAGTGAAGCACATTATTTAAGGTGGAGTCTAAACTTGCTCTGATTATCAGTTTTGTATTAATTGTGCTTGATTTTAACAATTGGAGACATAAATGTCCATATTTTAGTAATGAAATTAGTAAACTATTTGTCAGAAAGCGACAATGAGTCTTTAATATCCTTTAAAAATTTGAAATTTTGAAAAATGCCATTTTTATGACATATTCAACATTGTTCTGATAATTAGTTTACCTGATGTATAAGTTTCTCATGTTACAGCAACTCAAAATGGACTTAGTAAAGCAAGATTTACTTAAAAAACAAAAATCAGAAACCCACTGTGAATGTTTATATTTGCGAAGAATTGCATAACCGTGAAAAAGGGCTACTTTGACAATGTTGGTGATGCAATCTGATTAATGATATGCTCATGATCTTTTAACCCTGTCATCATTGATACAAAGTGTACACCCTGTCTAAATTTGAAGTCTAAACTGGGAATGGTTGAGTATGTGCACCTCAACAAAGAAAACCAAAAATTTTCAGAGGCGGGTGGATTCCAATGTTCCTCACTACTACTACTAGGTCGAGCGAACTCGGACAGTGGAAATGAGATCCTTCCAGGCTTCCCGATTCTCCATAGTTGTCGCAATTTCGTTTCTCCCAAGTTCAGTATCCCTTTCAAGTTGATCTATATATGTTATGGCCGGTCGTCCACGACTATGCTTTCCATGAGTTGGTTGCCAGAAAAGTAGATCTGGTATGACCTCGTCTTTACTCGCCAGCAATGCTCACTGAATCGTAATCTGCGTTCATGGAGCGTGGTTGATACAGGTGGTATTGTACCATAAAGCTCGGCGTTTGTCATGTGTTGTCTCAAGCTGATGTTTAGGGCTGCCCTTAGTAGTCTTGTGTAGCAACCATCAATTCGTTGTTCAAGTGATTTAGTCAGTGCCCAGGTCCCACCCCCGTATAAAAATACACTTTCCACTGTGGCTTGAAAGAACTTAGTCTTCAGGTGCCTGGAGAGATTTGATTTCCAGATGGTATCCATTTTTGATAGAGCTACCCAAGCCTTTGCTTTCCTAACGTCTATGTCCTTTTTGCTACTCTCTATCCATGACCCAAGGTACTGGAAGTCGTCAACCTTCCTTAGTTGATTACTATTAATGTCATTACTATTACTATTACTAATTGTCAAGTTTCCATCAACATTAAATGTCATGAATTCGGTCTTGGTAGCATTTATATGCAATCCAACCTCCTTAGCAGCCCTCTCCACTTTATTTAGTAGAAGCTGTGCATCTGCTAGGGTATTAGAGAGCAGGGCGATGTCATCCGCAAAGTCGGTGTCTGTGACTGTAGTTTCCGGATATCTACTGTACTACTTCTGCGTTCTTGAAGTGTGAATTCCAGGTCTTCACACTTTGTGGCTGTCCTCATTGCGTAATCCAGCACAATTACAAATAGTAATGGTGCTAATGTATCATCTTGCAGTACCCCAGCCAGGATTGAGAAAAACTCAGTTTCACCATCTGGTGAGAGTACCTGCGCTTCTGTGTCACAATATAACAATCCAATGCCAGCAACAAATACTTCTGGTATTGCATAAGCTCTTAGGATTTCAAGCATTTTGCCTCTATGGATGGAGTCGAATGCCTTCTTGAAGTCCACAAAAGTCATGACTGCGGGGAGATTCTTCGACCTAATTCCTTCAATCAGTCTCCGTAGTGCAAGTATCTGAGCTATTGTTGATCTACTTGGTCGAAATCCGTTTTGGCTCTTACGCAATAGTTTCTCTATGTGAGGTCTAATCCTATATAGAATCATTTTATTGTATATTTTGGCAGCTACCACAAGCAGACAGATCCCATGATAGTTTGTTGGTATACCGAGGTCTCCTTTCTTGGGGAGAGGTAGTTGACCTTTAGTCCAAATTGGTGATGGCTTTTCCCCTTTTAACATCCGGTTGCAAACATTCAATAATGGTCTGTTTAGCACTCCGGTTTTCCATACCTCCGCTGGGATTTCATCTAATCCACTCGCTTTATTATTGGACATGCTTTTAATGCTTCTTTGGAGTTCGGCAGGTGTGAAGTCCCCTGTTTCTATAGGTAGTGTCTTGTCATATATTTTCCTTGTAGGGCTGACCTCGATGTTTGGTGGCTGCCCAAGCAAGTTGCTGAAGTGATTTTTCCACTTCCCAACACGTTCTTCATGACTATCGGCTTTGAGGCGCCCCTTTGCACAACTTTTCCGACCAGATACCTCATTTACAGTTTGCCTGGTAAGTCTTGATTGTTGCTGTATGTGAGCAGTTGTAATTGCTTCAATTTTATCATGTATGTACTTTTCCTGGCTGATGTTGTAGGCCAATTTAAGATCGTCCTTAGCTTTCTCAACCTTGTTAATGTTTTCTATCTTAAGATCTTCTCTCTTACAAGTAACCTCAGAGTTTGGCCATGGCACATACTGTTTTCGTTTGGGCTTCTGGGGGATATGCCTCTTAGCTGATTCCTTGTGGGCTGTTATTATATTCTGGTATATTGAATCGGTGGACTGGTCTTCATCCATTGACTGAAGTGCTTCAAAGCGGTTTTGAACTTCTACTGTGTAAGCATCCTTTACTGCATTGTCAGTTCTGAGTTTCTCCCAGTCATAGTTGATTTGCTTGCTTGTCCTAGGTTTGCTGGCTCTCAAACTGAGTCTGATCTCTGTAGTCACAATTCTGTGGTCCGAACCAATGAGGTTGAACGAGCTGTATGCCTCGCAGTTGATCATGCTGTTTCTCCACTTTTTGTTTATAAGGATGTAATCCAGTTGTGCTTTGGTTCCATTAGGGTATTGAAAGGTCCATAGCTTCCCCTTCCTCTTTTCGAATGTGTTGTTTGTTGGTATCAATTCACATTCTTCCATTAGGTCTAAAAGTAAGTACCCATTTCTGTTAGAACTGGTGTTATAGGTATAACCCTTGACGTCTTCTGGGCCAATTTGCGCATTCAGGTCACCAGCAATGACTTTAACATTGTGTTTCGGAATGTCCTTTATAAGTCCAGTCAGATCTTCATAAAACTTGACTGCTTGTTCTGGCTCTGAGGCATTGGTTGGACTGTAGCAACATATAACTGTTGTCTTGGGATTCCCATCAAATGTTACGATCATGACCCTGGAATTTATAGATTCGATGTTGTTTAGGGTCTTAAGTGCAAATGGGCTTAGCAGAATTCCTACTCCGCCAATTGATGCATTGGCCGAGTTTCTTACTGCTGATCTTGTTACTAACGTCCATCCATTTCCAATGTCATTGTACTTCATGGCAGTGTCTTCATGACAAATCCGATGTTCTTGGATGCAGATTGTTCGCGCTTTCAGACCTTTGGCAGTTTAACCCGCCAAATTAGGATGTCTTCTAGATAATAAATCGCTTTTAGCCTCTGACAAGTATTTGATTCACTACACTAGTTGAAACCAATCTGTGCGCGATCATTCACCCGCTGGATATACCCGGGAGATTGACTTCGACGGCTTAATCTTATTGCTATGTAAGCCTAATGTATTATTCGACTGACAGTATTATATAATCTCTGACAATATTATTCACCTTCGGGGAATATTAACAGTTCCTTTTGGACGTGGCGCTCTATCTAAATAAACAGAGCTATGACTTAAACTACATGCAACGATATGGCTTAGTTACAATTCACATATATGGCGCATTCTTTAGGAAATGCTTCGTTATCAGTCTCACTCATACACAATGCTGCACAATACTGCACACTGATCTGCCGATCTTCACTGATTTTAGTCACATATAAAAGGAACACAGACCGACTCATGTAGGGTCTATCAGATAACATTAGATTCACTTCAAACCACTTTAACATAAGTCACAATCGTTATATGTAACCTGTCTCTCTTACCTTCGGTATATCAAGAATATTGGGTTTTCGGGGTTATTTCTCGTTATTCCAAATATAATATTTCATCAACCATATAATGAATAACCGACAGTAAATAGCAGTATAACGTTATAAAAGTATGCACGACAAGACCAGCCAAGCATTGAGTAAGTTGTTAACCATTGAGTTACCCAGTGATAACGGATATATGTCCTTATAATTAAGCCTACTAGTGTTAGGCTAAAAGCAGAAAAGCACAAATATTCCAAAAGCCGTTCTTTCTTGGCTCAGGACTGAATGATAACACTGCCCATAAAGCATTGCGTGATTTCTAGGAAATTTCTGTACAAGAACAGTAAAAACGCTCTGATTGGTTGACTGAACTGAGAGGCACCGTAGAACAAAGAAAATCGACATGTATACAGCTCAGCTGTTAACCGTCGTCATAGTAACTACTGTTTCAAGAGGATCTAGCTATTTTGCGTCATAGAATTGCCATAGAATCACCAACCATGTCCCCCAAAGTACACATACGGAAGAAATAGCTCTTAGGTCCTCTAAAAAACACCGATACAGCAATAATACGGCCTCTTACGCCTACTAAACCAACTACAGAGTATTTTACGGGAAAAATAAGGAAAAATAACCGGGCAATTCCGCAAAAGCTTTTACACCGCTCCCAGAAAATGGGATTTTCAGTCTATAAAATATAAAAATCACAGTTTCTAAAACATAAAGATACTCTAAACAGTTAGTTTTTCTTGCGCGGACGGCGTTCACGCAGTTTCCCGAGGCCAGCAAGAGTCCTTTTCTCTTTGGGGCAAGCCACTTTACTAGAAAGGCTATAACTCCTGGGTAAAGGGTGCAATACAATTGCATTAGAAGGTTTGGGTTTACGGTCGGTGTCTCGTCCATTTCGATATGCTTCTCCTCGAGCTGATTTTCCTCCGCTTGTCATGAGATACGTTCGTCCAAAACTCTCGCAGAGAATAGGGTTTTCTAAGCTTGATATCTTCTTAGAGATTCGAGATTTCCCAATCGAACTGAGATAAGGCCAATTCGTTTATCGATTGGACTTACTGTTATAACTTACGTTTATCTGAACAAACGCAGGTTTCTTTTTTGATCTTTATAGAATAGCGTTTAACTCGTTTCGTACAACGCTCTCCTTCACCTTGATGAAGGGTTGTATCGCGTTAAACGGGGACGACCATACGGTTGGATAGTGATATTGGGTGTCCGCGTCACAATCCGGCTAGGTAAGATGGGCGGCTAGCTAGAAATCACTGTCGGAGTGTCACTGATTAATTGTTAGGGTAGCACTAGATCTTTGAACAGTGAATACAGTCCGCGAGGATCCGCGACACCACCAGGATCGCAGGTCGGAGGTCCAACTAAGGAATGAGGAGGTTTGACCGAGTATTCCGGGACTCTGATCGTAGGTTTACTCCAGGATCGTTCGAGCCGAGTGAGCATAGGTGATACGTCAAACAAGTTTCGCTCGAAACTCCAGTAAATATAACGAGCACAACTGTGTTTAACACAACGTTTCCGTGGATGTTTATGTCTTTCCGTTTATTGGCTGGGTCTAGGGCATTTATCGTAATAATACCAAAGACGCACGTCTTGAAGGGGAAACGCAGGTGATCGCTCTCCAGTTTTACAATATTCCTCCATCTGTTCGAAGCTATCTGGAACGACAGGTAGCGGTCGATCGGCGGTAAGATACATCATCGTAAAATAGAGCCGTTTGAGTTCCATCATAGGGTCTGGATGTATACCTTGAGGATATCGAGTTTCGAGGTTTTGTTGACTGGCAATATTGAGATAGGTCTCTCTTAGGAATTCTAGATAATTGTTGAAGTCGCGACGTTTATCAGGTACTTCAACGTCTTCCCTCTCGAGTCTGTTTCGAATAGAGTTCTCGTGTTCTATTCTCGATTTATCGTTTCGACTCCGCTGGGTATGATATTTAAATAAAACCATTTCCCTTTCGGTGTCTATATCGTCGGTGTCGTGTAAATCAATAGGATGACCAGTAGTCAAGAAGTCCATATACGTACCATTACGATGCGTATAGCGAGCGGTGAATTTTCCATAGTCCAATTCACGCGTAAGTTACTTCCAGGAAATCGTAGGTTCGATATAACGACCATCATCCTCCGTAGTAGTTGGACTAGTATCACCGCGTATCAAGCTATCAACAAACGCTTGAAAGTAGAGTATATCGCTCCCTGATACCAAGACCATCTTCTATCAACTCCGTCATATCTGCTATATATGAGTTTATTAATATTATAATGAGTTTATATTTAGGCTAGCGAGCGTCGCTGCCTACCCCAATCAGCCCCCGGACAGTGCGAGATCCTCAGCGCCGATGTGTCGTCGCCGCTGTACTTTTGCCAACGACGTAGCCGCACAACGACAACGACAACCGGCACAAGTCACTCGACTGTCCGTCCCAAAGGCTTAGATACACCTCAGGTTCTTACTGGAGAGTTAGGGTTACTTTCACAATTGCGACTCGCTACTGTAAACACACCTTAGTAGTAACATTCGCCTATAAACTCACAAATACCACACACACAACTTGTCACAAATTACACACTCGGGTCACCTGTCCGTTAGTCAGTGCCTTCCAGAATGTCACGTTATTATCATGTATCCTTGGATACTAACAGTGCGCTATTTATTCCCTATGCTATTCAATGGGACAAGCTTTCTATTGTTCTTTTAACTCAATTCTAATTCTAGCGTGGTTGTTGCTATGGTGACATTATGCAAAGCTAGCGGTAGAATTAGGGTAATTCCAATGCATACAGATCTGGGATGTTATTTAATAGTAATTCTTTAATGGTCAATGTCCTGTTTTATACATGGCTTTATGAATTTTATCGGCTATTGACTATGTTTGGGAGACTTTCGCACACTCATACGCATAAGAAGATAAATCTCCGCTCCCTTGATCTATTAATTAATGGAATTTTGGGAATGTTATAAATTGCGTAAAAATGGCAATTTATTAAATTCATTAAAAGGCATGAATTTAAATTTATTCCCTGAAATTTTATTATTTGATAATTAAATTGACATGTTTTGATTCTAGAACATGTCTGGGGACACAAGATCCTTAATTCTATGAAAATTGTCTTTTTAAGAGTATCGGTAAGTGCTACGATATCTTAATCAACTAGAATTTTAAAGGATCTGATATTTGACAGATTTTTGTAAATATTAATAATTAATATTTAGGATGGGCACCAGTTTATTCCAGAACTTGTCTGGGGACGTTAACCACTGATTCTAGAATTTGTCTTTCAAGTATATCGGTGGGTGCCGCGATATCTTAATCGACTAGAATTACAGATGGTCAAAAGGTTTAACAGATTTATTTGCGTTTCACGCTACTGTTAGAGGGACATCACGCTACTATATGTATTATTTAATATACGGTATGAGAGCAATATCGCACGAAGCAATGTCAGTGTGAAGAGGCAAGTCGTTTCCAAGGTCTACCCAGAGCTTGGTTTAGCCGAGACACGAGGATCTGAACTTTGCATTCCTAATACTCTGCCTACCAATAATACTTGAATATAGTAGTGGCTTTATTGTACTTTAATAAGTACGGATATTTCATCTTACTGTAGTCACGTATTTATAATATGATACGGACAGTAAGGAAAGAGAAAAAGAATTATTTCTCGCCGTCGCACTAAATATAATATATAAGTAATTAAGTAATAAACACTAATATATTGCACTAATCTACTAAATAATCACTAAATAACATTCTACTAAATAAAATTAAAGAAAACGATTATAATAAAATTACATAATAATACATACATAATATAAAATAATAAAATAAATATAAAATAATGTAGTCACACACCCACTCCGTATGTTGTTACGTTATGGAGTCCCTAGATATTTGTTGGATTAGGGAGGTGGTCGTGGGAAGAGTATCTTGCCTTCCATAGTTTCCGGACAATTTTCGGTCTCTTTCCAGTAAACATAAACGACCAGCTGGGCGATTGAGTGGTTGTGTTACTTTCTCCGCTCCCTTGGCCTGTCTAATCTTCGCCGGGTTAAGATGGGGAGGCCATTCATCTTCTTTACTTAGGAAGTCGGGTCCACCTAACCGGTCTGGAGTATCCGTAAGTTCTTGAGGAGTTGCTCCTCTGGAAGCGATGTCGGCTAGATTGATCGTCTCGGGGCAATGTCTCCATTGATCTACATTGGAGTTGATGTCGTCATTATCTGAGGAGTATGGTGTTCCCTCAGTTGGGTCGTCTCCCTCACTAGTATCATCTTCCCATTCACTCACCTGGCAGACGCGATCTTGAAGCAGTCTTTCTCTGAGCGTTCTTCGGGAAGGTCCAGTAAAGTACCAACCTACTCTAGTTCTTACCGCATAGGTCTGAAGTGGTTGCGGTTGAGCAGGTCGTTTCTCCAATGTCTCCAGCGCCTCATGCGCATTTTGACCGATTAATATTTGTACTCCAGGATAATCGGTGTCGAATCTAGGAATATTAAGTTGTTGGGCATGATCATCTTCGTCCCAATTATAAGGTTCCACTTGGGTGGTAGCGAAGTTCTTTATTGCCACCATCTTGACTGACCTTATACTGTGTTCTCCTAGTTTATCCTGTGGAGTGGACAACTCACCTATATAATAGTCGGCAGCCACAGCAGATTTCCAAACCTGCATGATCCCTGACATGTTTAGCTTGGTTCGGAACTTGGGTTGTCCAGCAAAGATGTCTTCGGCTAGTTCTTTATCGATGAATGTTCCTGTGCTGCCGGAGTCCAGGAGGGCGTTCACTATATAGCTCTTCTGAGGTCCGTGGACCCGTAACTGGACTACAGGAAATTCTCGGATTCCTACATTTGAAGTTGGCGCTTTCCAAGATTGTTATTGATCTGAAGTAGTTAGGGTGAGGTCGCTGTCTGTGTCTTTCTCATACATGAGTGCTCGATACACTGCGGTGGTGTTTATTAAGTAACAGGATTCGTTTTGGTCGGAGAATTCGTCCGTATAGAATCCTTCCATCTCAGAACTTTGGTCAGTGTCGTTCACGTCACTGAATTGGACATGTAGTTGTTCGGACTCACTTACCTGACTCGGGCTGCTTCATTCGAATTCAGTGTGCAACAAGATATGATGATTTGCACCGCACTTTGCACACCTTGCGTCGGAGTAACAGCTTATCCCACATGACTTCACGTCTGTCCTTTAGAGATTTCCTCAGGAATTCATCACACGCACTTAAACGGTGGGGCCCTTCGCACAGCACACATTTGGGCTTGATGTTACTTACTTTAACATGTGCTGTGTGGTGCACGTTCGTTCTTTCCTCGGGCTTTCTCACCTGAATTCTCTTGGGAGACGTAGGAGGAGTTTTTCTTACCTGTTCTCTCCTGTCATTGGTTCGAGACTTGAATTTACTTACCTGGTCTTTAGGCGTTTTATTGACATAATAAGATCTATCAGTGTCTTTCCCGCTATCCTCTCCTTGAGAAGTCTGGCTTTCGCCGTCGTCTGTATAACACACTGGTGTTACCCTTCTCCTAGAAACGGGTTTCTCACTTACCTTGTTTTCCAGTGTCTTCTCTCTGGACTGCCTTAGGAGCTGTAATTTCACTTCTCCATCTAAGAATGACATGAGATCAGCCATGGTAGGGTCTCGTCGTTGTTGTTCCATCATATATAACACTTTCTTGTCCCAGCGTGTACCTACTCCACCCTTGGGCAAAGTAGATGCTAAGGCTCCTACAACCATAGAATTCTGGTATTCATGAGACTTACCTAGCCAATCTAATTGTCTACAGATCTCCTGAATCTCATCGGAAAACTCTATAATCCTGCTGCTAAGAAACTTTCGGGGCGCCATTAATTTTGCATACAAATACCTAGCTATGTTATTCCTATTACCATACCTGATGTTTAGTGTATCCCAAACTTGTCTTAATCCGTCTGGATGTCCAATAAACTTTAACGCCATTAACTTGGGAGATCCTTCCAAGCACTAGATGAGGAATCTAAGTTTCTCTCCATTAGATAGTACAGAGTTCTGTATGTTATCTTTGTAATATTCATTAAAAGGTAACCATTTCATCTCATCTCCATTGAACTTGACGATCTCTCCCACCTTTACCGCTTGCCGGGCTTCGGTTCTAGCCATTTGACGCGTAAAACTTTCTTGGGCCATCGTGTTATTTAATATCGAGTTATCGGTATATAAATTTCTCGGATTATGATCCGGTCTATAGGGAATATCATTATCAACAGGTCTATAATTACCCTTAATAGGGTTCACTATAGGAGTTTCTACTTCGCTAGCAGTATAGATGCGTGTAGGCTCCATACCTTGCGCATGAGATACTTCAGACCTAACAGGTTGACACATTGTTACAGGGGGTGGTAGTATACCCTTTTGTAAATTTACTAATTTATCACGTTCTAGCGCGATATTTTGCTGCACTTCTTGCAACTCTAATCTACTTTCCCTTACTGTGCCCTCGAATTGCTGAACGGTCTCCTGCATCTGTCCGAGCAGGAGATCCATCCCCCGTCGTCTCTCATCCACCCATTCAACCGCCGAAGCGGGAGTCGCCAACGTTGTAGCGGGCGGACGAGGGACAACGGGCGACAAATCATGAATATTTCGCTCGGAGTCCAGGGCATGAACTGTCTCATGGGCTGTTCTGCTGGGCACAGGTAGCTTGGTACTGTGCAAAGGGAATTTAGAGGTAGATTCAGGGAGTACAGGTGTCTCTACCACCGAACGGGTGGCTTCGGGAACAGGCCTAATTATTTCAGGCTCATCTACTATAGTAGGGAGTCTCTCTATTGTAATTATTTGGTCTGTGGGTTCTGTACTACCTAAGTTGGTGTTATTTAGTTGCCTTCTAACAGCTGGAGGCAAATCAGGCAATTTCTGACGGTGGGATGTTCTTTTACGTCTGCTTAGGTGAGATCTATTTCCTTTGCCTTCAGTATCGGTGGTATCGCCTTCCTCAGATGATGTATATCCCTGTCTTTTGGGAGTAGATCGATTCATCATCTGCATATTACTAGCTGTTAACTGTTTATTTATGCAGTCTTGATTCTCCTGAATATTTTCCAATTCTAATTGGGCAATCTCTTCAGCCGCTATCCGCTCCGCTTCTGCCGCTGCCCTTGCCGCTTTTCTTTCCATTTCGGCTGCTTTTCTTTCCGCTTCTGCCTCTGCAGCTGCCGCTTTTCTTTCCGCTTCTGCCTCTGCAGCTGCCGCTTTTCTTTCGGCTTCTGCAGCTGCTACTGCTGCTTTCTTTCTGTCTTCTATGCGTTTCTTCTTCACCCTTTCTTCTTGGTCTCTAGCGATGCGGAGTTGTTCATCGAATTTAGCTTGGTTCGCCGCTAACCTATCCACATCAATTGCGTCCAACACACGCTGGGCTCCTTCACTATTAGGGCTAAGTCCATCTAGCCTTCTCCTCAACTCTTCATCTCCCAAAAAACGCTGATAGTCTGGCAGATAGATGTCAATGGCATCCCTCTTATGCGGTTTCTCTGCCGTCGCTTCACTTTCCACTTGGGAAAAAGTAGCGTCTGTTGATTCTCCATGGGTTGAGCGCTCCTCCAGCTGAGCTTTCCACTGAGCTGTCCCTTGAACCTGGAGACTCACCCGTTGAAACCAAGTCTTTACGGCAACTTGCAACGACGTGTCTTGTCTTCTTTTAGAAGCCTCTTCAAAGGCCGATAAGATTAGCCTAATTCGCAGAATTATTTCTCTAACTTGATAAAGCAGTTGTCCCTGCTCGTGAGGTCCTTGAGGTTGTCGAAACAGTTGTTCTTTTACTCGCTCCATAGAGCTGAGGAATCCCTGTGCGTATCCGGCTGCGGACCTCTTCCACACAGCTGGATCGATGGTTTCCTTGGCTACTCCCATCCGGTGTATGTCTTCCCAGGCAGCTTCTGATAAATCAAACGGGAGTCCGGGTCCGGGGAAGTTCCATTGCGACTCGACCATAGACTTCAGTTCTTCCCTTGTGTATCACTCATAACTATCTTTAGTTGAGCGCTTACTTCTCGCCCAATCGATCTGGTGTTCTTCCACCGTGATCAATAACCTAGTGAGTACGGCTGCAGGAAGGATGAGAAGGGGATCCGAATAAACCACATCCGTCATCTTTGCTCCGCGCTCGGGTGTCAGCTCTACAGTATCCTCACTACTGGAGCTGTTGGGCCGTTGAGAAATAAGTTCTTGGCTCGCGGGTTGTTGCTGTTCCGCTGCTTCTTGGTCCCGCTTGACCTGGGCTCGAGTGCCTATGATAGACCTACGATGTTGGACCAGCCTAGGTTCTGTTATTACTACTGGAGGGATGACCTTCCTCACAGTGGGAGGTGAACTGAACTTAGGTGTAGACGGTTCTACACCCTTATCTGAGTCGCAGATAGTTGCATCTAATAAACTGTCTGACAGGTTCTGCTTAGTATCAGACATGTTTGTTTACACAGTTGAATGCCTACTGCTATATTACAGTCTAAGCAAGTCTAGTAATTCAGCATTAACTGCTAGCCTAGTAATTAATTACCGATACTGCTACTCAGTGTAGCGTGATATATATATAATATTAGGATACCGGTATGCTTATAGTATATATAAGTATTATTACAGACTAGGTTTTTCACAAAATACCGGTATATAATTTTAGCACAAATATATATAAATATATAATAGGCCTATCGTGGATACCGGTATGCAGTTTACACTTATAGTGTATATATATATGTATAATTACAGACTAGAATTAATTACAGAATACCGGTATGATTTCAACCTAAAATTTATAGAAATAAATATAATAAGCCTATTGTAAATACCGGTATGTCAATTATTTTAGAATAATTGAATTTCTGAATTTTAAGGGTTACTTGGTTACTTTAACTTACTTTATTACCGTTATTTAAGCAGTAGTCCAACTGATATTGAGACCTAATTGTTGTATGGCAGGCCTACTATTTATAAATCGTTTGAGTTGATTTATAATATATATATACCCGTTTAATGGGTTTTTGTCAATGTTTGAAATAAATGTTATTATTTCTGGGGGAGTCACTACACATAAGCTGTGCGCTCTCAGTGGAGTACTACTTGTTAGACACTAAAACAAATAATTCTAATTTACCTAAGTTACTTAATACTACAAATTACGTACAATTCGGGTTGAGATTACAATCTCTAAATAAACACAAAAATTTAATTACAAATACACAAATACGAATTTTTAGGGTAATTTTACAAGAAGTCTACTAACCAGCCTAACAAAGGGTTAGAATATCTGGTTATTACAACGGACAGGTTACTACGGTATTTGAAAATAATAAGTAGTAGTAAATATACTGCGCTGTCCAGATAGGAAAATACCACCGCCTGACGACCTATAACCGTATCGCTATAGGTACTACGTTATGTATCACGGAGTGTCCCTACCTAGAAGTTAATTACCGCGGTCTACCAGAACCAACGTGCCTATTAACCACTTTACAACACAAATACACTATCCACACACTAATCACCTTCGGAAAGTACTGTACACTAAACCCTGAATTAGGTACAAGTACTTATACAACAAATAATTAGTAGTTAAAAATACTTGAACAGCTAAAAGAACCACGGTATCTGCCGGAGTGACCAAAGCACAAAATCTCCAGTCTTTACCTACGCCGAGCAGCCCTGATGTAGTACCGGGGTTAGTTTAACTATAACGGTATGTATAACAAACACAATTACTGTAGGAACAAACTTGGGGAATGAATGTTGCGAATAATCGCATAAACTCTGAATAATAAATATTACGCTACGCGTACAAACTACTCAAACAAAATGCAGACCAAATACTGACAGACTACTATCAAGCCTAAACAAACTACGGTATATGCTGACTCCGAAATGATTAGTTAGTATGCGTTCTAACCCAGTAGTACGACTTATTCTTTCACAGGGGGTTTACCTCACAGCACTTGAAGCCCCTACTTTCCTAACTTAGCATTTTATCGGACAGATGCTCTACACACACCGAAATTTCCTCAAACCCAACAACAGCCAGACAACTATCCAGCCTACAAATTATCTAAATAAAATTATACGCTACCCGTACAGACTACACAAACAAAGTACAGACTAAACGATGGCAGACTACTATCAAGCCTAAATAAACCACAGGACATGCAGACTCCGAAATGATTAAGTAGTATGCGTTCTAACCCAGTAGTACGACTTATTCTTTAGATGGGGGTTTACCTTACAGCTATGGCTGCCCCTACTTCCTAACCGTTCTTTATCGGACATACACTCTACATGCACTGCAATCCGTTCAGACCTAATCAACAGTTAGCCAACAGTCAAGCCTACAAATTATCTGTACAATCTGAGCAGGCTTACACGCCTTCTGCTCAATACTGGCCTACAAATAAATAAAACTGACAGAAATAAGTAAAATCTCAATAAAAAACCAGTTAAGCCTACTAGTGTTAGGCTAAAAGCAGAAAAGCACAAATATTCCAAAAGCCGTTCTTTCTTGGCTCAGGACTGAATGATAACACTGCCCATAAAGCATTGCGTGATTTCTAGGAAATTTCTGTACAAGAACAGTAAAAACGCTCTGATTGGTTGACTGAACTGAGAGGCACCGTAGAACAAAGAAAATCGACACGTATACAGCTCAGCTGTTAACCGTCGTCATAGTAACTACTGTTTCAAGAGGATCTAGCTATTTTGCGTCATAGAATTGCCATAGAATCACCAACCATGTCCCCCAAAGTACACATACGGAAGAAATAGCTCTTAGGTCCTCTAAAAAACACCGATACAGCAATAATACGGCCTCTTACGCCTACTAAACCAACTACAGAGTATTTTACGGGAAAAATAAGGAAAAATAACCGGGCAATTCCGCAAAAGCTTTTACACAGATGATGTCGATGTTTTATTCCATAGCCAGAGCAACCATGTCACCCTGTTTGCTATGTGCTTTCAGTGTGCGTGTGTTCATTGTTACAATCTTTAGTGCCATTTCAGCAGGTTGGTTCTTCTTTCTTCTCTGTCTTATGTTGCAGTAGCCAATTTATCGACCCCAGCCTGGTGTACCACTGAGGGACGCGGTCCTTGTTGACCCGGGCGACGACCGAGCTGGTATTTCTCCTGGAGGTTTCTCATACTCATATCTTTCAGTTGCGGGAGTAAACCGCTTGTGGTCGCAACTCCTACAAGCGTCTTCGCAGTAGGTCGCCGTTGGTTGATTTCCTTCCGCCGACCTTGTTAGCATGTCTAGCCATTGGTTGATTACCTTCTGCCTATCCATGGCCTACAGCCCTGCTGCCGACTGTAAGGGTCCTTTTGTTACATCCCGAAACAAGTGTGCCTCCTGGGTTAGTTATCCAGTATAGACAGAGCGGGGGTGTATCATCTCTATTGCAGATGCGTATCAAGTCTTTGCCTATGGTGCCCTAGGCGCTACAGCCCTCAATGACTTATTTAGTTGACGTGATTAAATGTTCCGTAAGAAGTTCTGATGATGAGTTTTTGCATGAATATAAGTTTTTTTGTGAGATATTATGATAAATAACTAAATTTCAAATTATATTCCCAAAACGAATAGTCAGAAACTGTGGGGAACTAAAATAAATGGGCATATATTTAATTGCCAGTGGAGGTCACTCACATGCGACGTGAAGTGCCCTTCCCACTAATTTATTGACTATACATATATACAGTATATTGTATATGGTAGGCCCTATTTCAAATAATGCATCAAAAGCAAACTGCGAGATAGATAAGGTATAGTGAGTAATTACTTAAGCAAAGCAAAAGCAAGCAAAAGCAAGCAAAAGCAAGCAAAGCAAACAGTCGGCCGAAGCCGGAGGCGACCCGAAGGCTCCTCTTTCGATAGCTGCTACCCGAGGGTAGGGGTGGGCGCTACTCCTATCCCAAGATTTGCTCCCAGTTATTTAACTGGTACTCATTTTATCGACCCCAGTGGATGAAAGGCTGAGTGGACCCTGGCGGGGCTGAACCTACAACCAATAGATTGCAGGCCGGCGCTCAACCAACTGAGCTACCCCGCCCTAAAATTACTTAAGGTATTTGTATTATTAAAGTATAAGGTATGACTGTGAGTTGGGTAGTTCAATAGTTAGCCATTTGAGTTTGGTAGTATTTTATTGATGATGAAGTCTATTGCATATTGTACTTATATCTCAATTTTTCAACCACACTTATTACAAATGAAGTCTAAATCATATTCGAAGTTATTGGGCAAACAATGCAATAAGTGCATGACCATGATATGTCACAATTATCACAGAGCACCCATAGATACTGATTTATGTGTGTGTCTGATTTCCTGCAGTTATAGCAATAGTCCTCAGTATCAGAAGATGCAGATATAGAAGGAACAACTGTAGCTGGTTTGTGGACACGTATCTCTCTCATAACTTTGCGATACTGATTCACTTCAGATCCTGAGGTAACCCTGCATACAAGTTTATGTTCAGGTGAAGCATCAAACCTATGATATAGCTTCTTGTACCAGGGACTCGAGCAACAACTAGCGAAACCTGGTTCCAGCTCAGCTTCCTTGGTATCAACTTCTTCTTTTGAAATCCAAATGTACCTGTAAAGAATGTTACCCGAATGTTACCAGAATGAAATTCATATATATAATAATTGCGTGATGAATGTGATAAAATATTCACACATATCACACATAAAGGAACTGTGACATGCAATGTGAATTGAATATCAAGATAAAATGAAATCAGAATTATTGTGATACAGCAATGAAATGTAATAAATAAAGGAAAAAGATTTATCAACATGCAGCTTTGCCTAAAGATACTGAAACATATTTTTTATGATTAGATTTTGTTGTGGATCCGCTTCTACTGTATATATAGTTATATACTCACTGAATCCCTGTCAATCTTTCACATGCAACTTCATACATTTGGTAAGGGCTGCATAATTGGTTTTCAACTGAACACTGGAGACTTCGCTTCGTTGTCCCACCAATCCCATCACATGGTCCCTTCCCATGGCATGAAGCAAAGAAATGCCAAGATGCATCTAACTGATGGTCCTCTTTATGGCAAACAAGTTGATGAAGTTAAACCTAATAATAGATAATGAGATGGTCAAGGAATTATTTTTTATTTATTAAATAGTACATATTTATAACTAATAATATATTTAAGTAACTGGAATAGGCATGGACTATTACTTTCTTTATATCAATAATGACAGGGTTAAAAGATCATGAGCATATCATCAATCAGATTGCATCACCAACGTTGTCAAAGTAGCCCTTTTTCACGGTTATGCAATTCTTCGCAAATATATACATTCACACTGGGTTTCTGATTTTTCTTTTATAAGTGAATCTTGCTTTACTAAGTCCATTTTGAGTTGCTGTAACGAGAAACATATATCAGGTAAACTAATTATCAGAACAACGTAGAATATGTTATAAAAATGGCATTTTTCAAAATTTCAAATTTTTAGAGGATTTTAAGGACTCATTGTCGCTTTCTGATAAATAGTTTAGGCCTACTAATTTCATTACTAAAATATGGACATTTATGTCTCCAATTGTTAAAATCAAGCACAATTAATACAAAACTGATAATCAGAGCAAGTTTAGGTTTTTAGTTTAAATAATGTGCTTCACTGAATTTTGAAAATGAGCGATAATTCAAACAGCGATATCTCGAGAACGAATCAATAAAATAAGCTGAAATTTTAAATATATCATTTTTTCACAAGTATCAACAAATGTCAAATGGTGAAAATTTCATCGAAAATCTCCGACCCTTGCCACACCCATTGGTCGAGCTTGAATGGAATGACCCTAAATGCTTTTCATGAACGGGAACGCGCCTGGCGCGTTATATATGAATTCGCAATTTCATACGCTAATTATTAATACGTAAATTAATATTATAAAATTTATAATTATATATATATTCATACGCTAGGCTAATTAAGTTGCCATCGTTCGCTCTTCTTCATGTATTTTCTATACTGATCCTTTACCCATGCTAGGAGTGGGAGTAGCGAGTAGGTGTAGGAGACTAGGCAAACCACACTCAATCAGACAGAGATTATTGGTTGTCTGCGAACGCACACCTAGTAAACACTTTATGACTTTCATCTATTGAGTTTCAAGTGGTTTGACACTCGCACCAAACCAAGTTTCACAGGAGTAGTGATGATATTAGTGCTGCGTCCCAAATAAGTTTCTTGAGAAAGAAAGGTATGTTTAAGTTAGAGTAGCAAAAGGCAACAAATTTGTTAATGTTCTTTTTATTGGCCACTTTTACTTAATTTTTATAGCTGAGTGGATATCCCCAGCATTAGCAGATTAGTAATATTAGGTCCAACTGTCCAACAGTCCAAGCTGCCAAGGTAAACATATGAATCGCACGTAGTCTGGTAGTACCATTTGTGCTTTATCATCTGTATTACCATTTATACAGTTATAACCATTAATTTAGTCTTTCATTGGTTCACTTGCATGCATACCCGACCAGCTACAAAACGATTCTAGAATACCGTTGCCGGTGCGGTATCGGGTACGCAACTTCTTCAGTACTGTATGTGGGCTCTGGTAGTTGCCAATAGTACAGCATCAGAAGAAAGAATATAATGCAAGTTATTTAGGAAACCATCGTCAAACCGTTCAATTCAGCTTTAATCTATTAGCCTAATCATTGTACAGTGACAGTAAAAAGGATACAACTACAGTAGTTGGGGAGCCCTGTCGTAGCCCTAAAGTCAGTACTGATATGGGGAATCATCACGTACTGACGTAACACACTGACAAAGCGGTATTGTCAATCAAATAGTCAATTACTGGGGTTTGACTTTACTGCGTATACGTAGGCCTACGCGTGGCTACGCGTAGGTTTACGCGTAGGCCAGAATTGTCTTTTGGCGTAGGAATTTCTTGCATAGGTGCTTGCCCATGAACCAATCACAAGGACGTTGGTTGTGTATATTGTAGTGGGAAATTTAAATTTAGATTTATTATCATAATAATATGACATAGCCTATGCAGGGGTAGCCCGGCAGCCCGGGCACTACAGCAATGGCTGTCTGCTGGATGTTGTACCGGTAGCGGCGCGCTTCTGTGTCACAATATAACAATCCAATGCCAGCAACAATTACTTTTGGTATTCCATAAGCTCTTAGGATTTCAAGCATTTTACCTCTATGGATGGAGTCGAATGCCTTCTTGAAGTCCACAAAAGTCATGACTGCGGGGAGATTCTTTGATTTAATTCCTTCAATCAGTCTCCGTAGTGCAGTGTCTGAGCTATTGTTGATCTACTTGGTCGAAATCCGTTTTGGCTCTTACGCAGTAGTTTCTCTATGTGAGGCCTAATCCTATATAGAATCATTTTATTGTATATTTTGGCAGCTACCACAAGCAGACAGATTCCACGATAGTTTGTTGGTATGCCGAGGTCTCCTTTCTTGGGGAGAGGCTTTAGTTGACCTTTAGTCCAAATTGGTGGTGGCTTTTCCCCTTTTAACATCCAGTTGCAAACATTCAATAATGGTCTGTTTAGCACTCCGGTTTTCCATACCTCCGCTGGGATTTCATCTAATCCACTCGCTTTATTATTGGACATGCTTTTAATGCTTCTTTGGAGTTCGGCAGGTGTGAAGTCCCCTGTTTCTATAGATAGTGTCTTGTCATATATTTTCCTTGTAGGGCTGACCTCGATGTTTGGTGGCTGCCCAAGCAAGTTGCTGAAGTGATTTTTCCACTTCCCAACACGTTCTTCAGGATTATCGGCTTTGAGGCGCCCCTTTGCACAACTTTTCCGACCAGATACCTCATTTACAGTTTGCCAGGTAAGTCTTGATTGTTGCTGTATGTGAGCAGTTGAATTGCTTCAATTTTATCCTGTATGTACTTTTCCTGGCTGATGTTGTAGGCCAATTTAAGATCGTCCTTAGCTTTCTCAACCTTGTTAATGTTTTCGGTTGTTGGTTGTTCAGTTTTAACTTTGTAGGCTATCTTAAGATCTTCTCTCTTACAAGTAACCTCAGAGTTTTGCCATGGCACATACTGTTTTCGTTTGGGTTTCTGGGGGATATGCCTCTTAGCTGATTCCTTGTGGGCTGTTATTATACTGTATTATATTGAGAAACAGCTGAGATATACAGTAGGAGTTCAAAGATTGCAAGAAGTATTGTTCGTTGATGGTCATTTATTTATTTAATAAATACACGACGTTCTGGAACATTTTGATTATGTATGATTAGCTACACAGTAGATCTATTGGATGGCATTCCGCTGTTGCCAACCAACTCATAAAATAAATAACACGTTCTAGAATATTGTGTATTTATTAAATAGAATAAATGGCCTTCAGCGAATGATCGTTTTTCAATCACTGAACGCCTATATCATATCTCAGCTGTTTCTCAACGAAATTCAGATATTGTTACATATTTCGGAATCTTGCAACGCAAGCTTTCTAATGATATATAACTTTAACTTTAACTATAACTTGATATGATATGATAAATTTCGACTAATGTAAAGAATGGCCACGACACGAAGGGTGCGATTTCGCAAAAGGCACTTTTATAAAACGCTTTTAAAAAACATTTTAAGGCAAAATCGAAAATTTCGACGGAGAGTAGAACTAGTTGTGTTTCAAATTTCAGGCAATGTGATAGAGATTTGTAGAAAAATCTGGAGGGGGGGGGGGGGGGGGTGGGTCTGTGTCATCTGAAAATGACACTGTTGGTTCACGGTTCATGGTGTACTTACTTTACAATTCATAAAATCTATTTATTGTTAAATTCCTGGATTACTTAACGCTCATCTATGGACGAGCCGTAAGTAATCCAACTATTTATCCCAATAATTATTCCCACTATATTACGGTTCATGGTGTAATTACATAATAAAGATTATTAAAGAAAGTAATTGTAAATTAAGCTATAAAGTACTGTACGTAAAGTAGGTATATTTTTAAGTGGTGTTCTGTTCAATATAACACGGTGTAGTGTAGTACAGTAGGCCTAACTTTATGCTGAAAACTAGCTTATTGGTAACATAGCATACATTGTGCAAGAGGCAATTATTATTATTACAGTATCTGGGCAGTATATTATCAGGAGTGGTGTTGTAACTTCGAGGGCTTTTAATAAAGTTGAATTATAATCTCTTTGTGTTTCAGATTATTAACATTCACTCGGTGGACAATATAGGGAATATTAATTTAAGGAGTTAACTCAATAGCTACTGCATATCATTGAGTGCCTATTGTGTAAATCAAGTTCAGCCATATACAAACTAATTTATAATTATTGCATTTATTAAAACTAAGTTTTAACATTTTATTGCTTTTTGAGTTTATTGTTATGTTGTTGTAGGCCCGCTTTACGTTATCAGGTTGTCATGCGGGCGAACATATTTTAGGCCTTTACAGTATGGGTCAAATTTTTATGTCATAACCACCCGAGATCCATTCGTAACCACATTTCGGAAATGAATTAAGCAATTAGATCGCCGAGTCGAATTCAAGATGTTTCTATGGCGCGCCGTATAAAAATTACTATTCAATAGGAGTAGGATAGGCCTACTACAGTAATAATCGTTATTAAAAATATAACTTTGGCTATATGACTTTGGTAGTGTGGGTGACTTTGGTAGTGTGGGTGACTTTGGTAGTGTGGGTGACTTAGTGTGGGTGACTTTGGTAGTGTGGGTGACTTTGGTAGTGTGGGTGACTTTGGTAGTGTGGGTGACTTTGGTAGTGTGGGTGACTTTGATAATGGAGACCAATAAATTAAACCGTGCTAAGATTACATAATACTGTAGACTACATGTGTACCAAGTTTGGTTCAATTTCATCCACGATTGACAGACTTATTAGCGTTCAAACCTTCTAGCCACAAACCCATCAAGCCAGACAGCCGGCCAGCCACAAACAAACAATCTAATAATACAGTAGCTGCATAATCTCGAGCAAAGCTCCAGTGATTAATATTATCAACAATGCGTTATGTAGTGGCGGGATATTTGAACTCATTTGGAAACCTGCATTAATTTTTGAAGTTATTTCAGCAGTTTGCAGCCCAGTCAGTATGTGATAAACTGTATGTGGAATTGTATGATTCACCGTAGTTTATTTTTTTAAAAATACCTATTTTATGAAAACCTTTAATTTGCTATAGATGCAAGTTAAGGTTAGATATTTTTATTTAAGTTGGTCCAACAACACAAATTGAACAACACAAAGTTATTAAATTTCTAGGTATTCCCGATGATGAAATGATGTTCCCGTATTGATGAAAGATTAACATTGATATTATACTACAGTCAGATACTACAGTCAGATACTACAGTCAGATACTACAGGCACATACAACGACTTTGCGGATGACATCGCCATGCTCTCTAATACAGCTTCTACTGAATAAAGTGGAGAGGGCTGCTAAGGAGGTTGGATTGCATATAAATGCTACCAAGACTGAATTCATGACTTTTAATGTTAATGAAAAACAATAATCGATAATATTCAATTGAAGGAAGGTTGACGACTTCCAGTACCAGTACCTTGGGTCATGGATAGAGAGCAACAAAAAGACATCGAAATTAAGAAACCAAAGGCATGGGTAATACCATTCTTTCGATAGCTACAGTGTAAAGTGTACTTTTATACTGAGGTGAGACCTGGACACTTGAACAACGAATTGATGGTTGTTACACAAGATTACTGAGGGCAGCCCTAAACATCAGCTGGAGACAATACCTGACAAACGCCGTGCTCTATGGTACTATACCACCTGTATCAACCACCCCCCGTCAGCAGTGGCGGATCAAGGATTTCTCCAAGGGGGGGGGGGGGGGGGGGGGGGGGCACGACCAAGTGAAAAAAAAATTATACATCATCTATTATAGCGACAGGAAATTTGAAAACTATAGTGGTCGAATTTCTGGTTGAAAATGATGAACTCTATATTTTATATCTAACTCAATATTAAATTATTCAATTTTAATTAGGCCTAAGGTTTAATGACAAATGCTAATTTTTTTTAATTATTATATTAAAAGAAAAATTATTAATAGAAGGACTATTATTAATAGGAGGGCTGGGGCAATATTGTTAATAAGGCAGGTGGGTATACTAGGGGTACCACCTACCTTACACCTTACCTGTCTTACTTTCTTATTTTTCACCGGACAAGCCTGGGCTGGGATAATGTGAATTCTATCTGGTCTGGATGCTAATGTTACTTCAACAAAGTTTCCCTTGTGGCTTGCCTGAGGAGACATTTTCATTAAAGTGAATATACAATAAAATGTAAAATGTGTATAAATGTCATAGAAATGGGATCTTTGGGAGGGGGTCACATGTTTTTATTTGGTTTTCTTATTATTTGCTTTGCTTGTGTTCGTTATTATTTTGGTTTTCATGGGTGATAAAATTAGATCAAAATTAAGAATTCAATATTTTGTAATAGTTTTTAAGTATAATGACCGTTCTTTCAAGGGGGGTCTGGCAACCAACACATGGAAAGCGTAGGCCTACCCGTGGACGACCGGCTATAACATATATAGATCAACTTGAAAGGGATACTGAACTTGGGAGAAACGAAATTGCGACAACTATGGAGAATCAGGAAGTCTGTAAGGAGCTTATTTCCACTGTCCGAGCTCTTTCGACCTAGTAGTAGTAGTAAAAGACAAAAAACAATAAACGACGTTCCTTCAGTTGAGCCAGATTTTTTTAGATATTGTTCAATATCTATAAATCCAATTGTTCTAACTTTGTTTTGAAGGTGTTAAATAAACTTGAACGGCCAATCACCCATGATATTCTGGAATTTTTTTAAAGAGCGTCTCAAGAAAGTCATGAGCTGTCCACCACGCTTATTCTACATAGCTCGAAAACAGACAGTGGCACCGCAAATTATTATATATATCGGGGTCAGTGATAAAGAATATATATATTTTTTTTTATACATTATTCCCTTGCATTCAATGATATATTGCAACAAAAACTAGCCCAAAGGGAACCTAACATTAGCGAGAGAGATCGGTGTAATTTTTATTTGTTAAGTGCAATAGTTCAATTAGTACAAATTAACATTATGATGTAGATGATTAAACATGTATGAAATCTATTACGATTGTGGGTGAATGAACTTCTGAATGTACCATAGCTACTGTATCTATGGAGTAGATCACTCTGTAGAAATATGGATTGGTTTTCTAAATAACCAGCAGGAATGCGTATAAAACACTGTGTATTACTGTGGGTGAATAACTTTATAATATATATGGCGATTCTGTACAGAATAATCTGTAGAGCAATTAATTAATTACATTTATTTCCTACTAAAATGGGAAATGATATTGACGATTTTAATCACTAAAAGTTACGTAAGTTCCGTTACAGTAATCATAAGAATTACTCAGACATTAATTATCTTGGTAGTAAATTGTCATTCTAGAAGAGCTAAAAGTTCCGTTGCCCCAATATATTTTCTCCCCGTTGAGGTTTGTTGAAGACTCAATGGTGTGCCACCAACGCCGGTCCGATCTTTAGCCAACGAATCATCGCGATCGGCCGTAGAGAACTGCGTCCCATTAGCAGCGGACATTTCTTTATCTTTAGGGTTTGAGGAAGGCAATTCTTTGTATCTCAACGTATAATTAGAAGTTTCTGGACCAATCGTTACATTATTATATATTACGAGATATGTCTTAGCCCCAATTGGTAAGTGAATCAGTAGAATGCAATTCCAACTTGTAGTTATCCAGCGAAGAGTCTCCAGCCCTATCCAGTAATTGTCACCAGTGACGTCACCAAATCCTTCTTTATAATCAGTCCAATTTCTATTGAAATCAAAGTCAGAGGAGGACTTTCGATTCTGTATTACGATGCTAAAATATTGGCAGGTCAGTTTCTTTTCTAAAGGCCCATAATTAGTCGCTGTCAATGAATGTTCTTCGGTATTATCGTTGCAAGGGAATAAGGCTGTTTGTGCTGCTGTAGTGGTGGGTGGGGGTGTTGCAGTAGTGGGTGGGTCTATTTTAGTGGTGGTGGGGGGTGTTACAGTGGTGGGTGAGGGTTTTATAGTGGTGGTTGTGGGTGTTATAGTGGTGGTAGGTGTGGGTGTAACAGTGGTGGGTGGGGGTGTTGTAGTGGTAGGTGTGGGTGTAACAGTGGTGGGTGGGGGTGTTATAGAGTTGGGTGGGGGTGTTATAGAGGTGGGTGGGGGTGTTATAGTGGTGGTAGGTGTGGGTGTAACAGTGGTGGGTGGGGGTGTTGTAGTGGTGGTTGGAGGTGTTATAGTGGTGGTAGGTGTGGGTGTAACAGTGGTGGGTGGGGGTGTTGTAGTGGTGGTTGGAGGTGTTATAGTGGTGGTAGGTGTGGGTGTAACAGTGGTGGGTGGGGGTGTTGTAGTGGTGGTTGGAGGTGTTATAGTGGTGGGTGTGGGTGTAACAGTGGTGGGTGGGGGTGTTGTAGTGGTGGTTGGAGGTGTTATAGTGGTGGGTGTGGGTGTACCAGTGGTGGGTGTTATAGTAGTGGTGGGTGTGGGTTTACCAGTGGTAGGTGTGGGTGTAACATTGGTGGGTGGGGGTGTTGTAGTGGTGGTTGGAGGTGTTATAGTGGTGGGTGTGGATGCGG
Source organism: Nemertoderma westbladi (assembly GCA_032718475.1). Lineage (NCBI taxonomy): Eukaryota > Metazoa > Xenacoelomorpha > Nemertodermatida > Nemertodermatidae > Nemertoderma > Nemertoderma westbladi. The sequence goes on along the minus strand of JAUCBJ010009091.1, from coordinate 34,518 downwards.
GTGTTGTAGTGGTGGTTGGAGGTGTTATAGTGGTGGGTGTGGGTGTAACAGTGGTGGGTGGGGGTGTTGTAGTGGTGGGTGTGGGTTTAACAGTGGTGGGTGGGGGTGTTGTAGTGGTGGTTGGAGGTGTTATAGTGGTGGGTGTGGGTGTACCAAAGGTGGGTGTTATAGTAGTGGTGGGTGTAACATTGGTTGGTGGGGGTGTTGTAGTGGTGGTTGTGGGTATGTTAGTGGTGAGTGGGGGTGTTATATTGGGAGGTGGGGGTGATGTTATAGTGGTTGATGGGGGTGTTATAATGGTAGGTGGGGGTGTTATAGTGGTGGGTGGGGGTGTTGTTATAGTGATAGGCGGCGGTGTGGTCCCAGAAGTATTTACCACATCGGGTCGAAGTTCCCTCCAAATAAGCCAAGTTATTACTCCAGATATCGCCGCGACCAATAGGCCTATAAGAAGTCCAATAATTAATCGCCGTTTTCTTCTCCAAATGTTATTCGTATTCCTTCGTCTATTTTCCCGTAACATATCTGAAGACCGTTTCTTGTCTGTAGACGTTTTCTTGTCTGAAGACCTTTTAATATCAGTGGGATTTACTTCATTTTCAAAATTTCTTTTGAACAACCTGGGTGTCCATTTGCGTGGCCTATTCCAAGCCATGTCGAGGGCATGAAATCTATTTTTTTTTACTTCATATCCAGGTTTTGCCTTCTCAGGAGGACAATATTCGCCACATTTATGAATTTCAGAAAATACTTCTTCACTACTACGTCTATGTTTTGTACCTGTTAGCATTCCTTTGAACAACGTTGGTGTACATTTCCGTAGCCTATTCCACCCTATTTTGACGGCACCGAGTTCAGTAGCAGACTTATCCACCTCCTCCGATGAATAACACTTTTCATTACAATTATGTAACTCATAAAACACCTCATCACTTCCAGTACGTGTTGTATTGGTTGACATCGTGATATAAACAATTGATACAATAATTGTATATTACAGCTGCGGAGATATATTATAGCTACCTTAAATGTTCTGGAATAGGTTTAAATTTATATTAATTTTAAATTCAATTTTAAATTTGGTTTAATAACAAAACGATATAATCAGTCTGAGTATTGAAATAGAACAAATTATAAAAAAAATTAAAATATTATTATGTTTGCCCCTCAAACAACTCTTTGTGCATCATACAGATACAGTGCCGGACTAACCTTAAGGCATATAAGGCATGTCCCTTAGGACCAGCCGAAAATACGGCCCGTTTTTTCTCATCGCGTCATTCCAGTGAAAAAAGTATTTTTATCTGGAGAATCCACATTTTTCCTCACTAAAATTTATAGAAAACAGAGCAAGAAAGTACATCTTTCGACTACTTTCATATAACTAAATTTGTGATAGAAAGTTCAAAATTTTATCTCAGTCGACAGACAAGTCACTAATTTAATTTAACCGAAATTCAGATGTTCTGCCCTCGTGCATTGATTGAATTTTGCACTCGATGGTATTTTAGCTGCCAATTCCTGTAAAACCTAAAACTCTCGGACAACATAATTGAATTTCAGTTAATTAAAATTACTGAAATTAGTAACAAAAAGTGCTTCTTCGATGAACATTACTTTCTCAGCAAGTCCAAATCTAGATCAGAAATATTATCATATCATAATATGATCAGAAATACACTTTCACTTTTGCTTTGTAAGGATGTTAAATCTAAGTACCCCCTGCGAAACCTATAGCAAAAAAATAACACATTCCCACGGTCCGATTAAAATTGCTAAGGCCTAGAGGGGCAAGTCAGCCTTAATGGGACGGACCATTATCCCAACACAAGTGAAAGTTTCGAAAATTTACAATAATTAAAAAAAAAACATTTTAATGTTTTTGTAGTTTGATAGAAAGGCAACTTCCATATAGTGATATCGGTTTTCAACATTGAATTATTTTTTGACCTCAAAACTGCTCTTTTTAAAACAACATAAATATATTGCTGATATTCATGACTCTGTATAAAACAACCTTTTTATCAGTTAGTTTGTCGATTTTGACTTTTTACATCACTAAATTTCCTACTACTTTTTTATTTTATATTGAATTGTCATCAAACATATACCAACATGTTCAGCAGCTTTAGGGCTACAATGATGAGTATTGGTTTTTAAAATAAGGCCATTTGGATCTTCTAGAAACAATTTTGTAACTGCTACACTTTGTCTATCACAAAATATCAGATTCCAAAAATACAGCCCGGATATACTAACCCCCATAAATCTTTCAAAAACAATAATTTTGTGCCGAAATTTTAATAGAAGATAGCCTACATATCTAGGTTCATTTTACCAAAGTCTTGGAACGAGAACTTCAACCCAAGTGGAATTACTGTGTGTACAGTTACTTAAACATGAGCTAATTTATATATTATATTATTTAATTTATATACAGATACTGCAGAAATTTGAACTTTCTGACTATATAACCTGTAGCTGGGCACATATAGGCCTACATTAATTATTTTCATTTCTGGAATATAGTGTCGTATATTAGTTATATTACACCATGTCCTGGAATATCATGTCGTTATTCAAGTACCTGGACCCCCCAAATCTTTCTACAAATCTTAATGAGATTGCATGGAATTTTAAACGTAGATTGTTTCACGCAACTCCTCCTGCTCCGAGTCCGAGGGTGAGTCAGAGCTGGTCATGCCAAGATTCCAAATATGCAACACAATCTAAATTTCGTTGAAAATTAGCGAAGATATGAGCGTTCAAATGTTGCATGATTTTGCTCCTGCGCGAAGCTATTTTATAATATTAAATAAAAATACAATATTCTAGAACATTTTGTTTTTGTATGAATAGCAACGTAATAGTATGATTAAAGAGGCAATGCATTGTTGCCAACTACCTATAGGATAAACAAAATGTTCCAGAATATGATGTATTTATTAATATAATAAATGGCGTGCAGGGGAAACAAATACATGCAACTTTCGAATGCCCATATCTCAGCTATTTCCTAACCAAATTAAAATGTTTTTACATTATTGGAGTCCTTGCAAACCCTTTTTCAAACGCTTGTAGCTAAAGATTGAAAGCAAAAATAAAAATTCTGGCTCGCCCACGGAGGAGGAGGGAGTTGAAACCAGTTATGTTTCAAATTACATGCAATCATCTTATTCGGATTTGAAGAAAAAATTGGGAGGGGGGGGGGGGGGGGGTTGGCTAAACCTCAGTAATTTCGCCTTGTAAATTTGTTATCGTTTCTCTATTTTTTCCCTATCTAGCCTTTATTCCCTTGCCAATTTGTTCATCGTTCTAAATTTTGCTCTGTTGTGTCTTTGATGGCATTCCTCTCTCATATTCTCACGGCATTCTGTCAGATTTCCTAATTTTCCTTCTACCGGTATGCCGATTATTTACTGAATATAAGAATATATATTCATGAGAAAATATACAGTAGTAAATGTTTTGGGTGATTTTGGTACGAAATTTTATTGTCATCAATATTCCGACTGATGCCCAACTTGCATCATTGAGGATTTTGTGTAATTTTGCAATTAAACCAAATTGTAAAACCTTAAACTTACATCATAGGAATCCCTATTCGCAATGAATGATTGCGTACTCATGATACATTTGTATGGTGAGAATTCCCCAGAAAATCGCGTTCGGTAAATTTCCTATTTTGGTAGCTGCCACATTAAATCTCAATCAGTTCCCGCTCTTTACTCATTTAAAATGTATTGGCAAAAATATGAAGGGCATTAACCGAAATGGAAAAACATAAAAAATTAATTAGCAGTTAATTAATATTATTGTATTTTATTTTATTTAATCTCTAGATGATATTGCCAGTTTTTCTCTTGGATGTTATCAATATTCTAACTTCAATCACAGTTTCTTCGAATTTTTTTCATTTCATTTGCTAATAGGTCGAGCGAATTCAGATGGTGGAATTGTCCACGGCTACGATTTCCTTGTGTTGGTTGCCAGAAAAGTAGATCTGGTATGACCTCGTCTTTACTTCGCCAGCAGTGCCCACTGAATCTTAATCTGCGTTCACGGAGGGTGGTTGATACAGGTGGTATTGTACCATAAAGCTCGGCGTTTGTCATGTGTTGTCTCCAGCTGATGTTTAGGGCTGCCCTTAGTATTCTTGTGTAGCAAACATAAATGAATTCATCAGTGTCCAGATCTGCAAGGTATCACCTTTCAGTACACCAGCCAGGATTTAGAAGAACTGCGGTTTAGCATCTGGTGAGAGTAGGCCTACCTGACATCTGTGTCACACTCACTAATATAACACGTTCGTGGTGCCTTCGCGCAGCACGAAGTGAGCAAAGCCTTTAGCATATTGGCACCATTAACGAGTTGTCTGCCGTTAGTCAGAAGTCTTCAACACAATACTCGTCCTTGACGAAACTTCCGATTCTTTCTAAACTTTTGACGGACTACATACATACCAAGTTTCGTTTAATTTCATTAAGGAATAACCGAGTTATTAGCGATCAAAAATTTACGACGACGACAGACGACGACGACGACGACAGACAACTCACCAATGGCACCCATATGCTAAGGCTTCGCTCACTTTGTGGCTCACCCACATTCCAATGCCAGGAATAATTATGCTCTCTTGAAGTCCACAATCACATAACTGTAGGGATGTTTCCTGTAGGAATACTCTAATTCCTTCAACCAGCCCACATAGCGCAAGTACAGTATCTGAGCTATTGTTTATCAATTCGTCGACATACATTGTGGCTCTTACATATTATAGTAGTTTCTCTGTGTGAGGTCTAATTCTGTACAGAAATATTTTCTAGTATATTTTGGCTGCTACCACAAGCAGACAGATCCCACGATAGTTTGTTGGTACACCGAGATCTCCTTTCGTAGGGAAAGGCTTTTAGATGACCTTTAGTCCAAATTGGTGGTGGCTTTATCCGGAAGTCAGGTGAGGACCTTCGAATACGTAAAGGAAGGGCATGGGCAGCCTTGAATAGGCTTTCCAGGATTTGGAAGTCACCGAGAATTAATCGGAAACTTAAGGTCCGATTATTTAGAGCAGCAGTAGTTCCAGTACTCCTCTACGGGAGTCCATGCTGGGCTCTAACTGCTGAGGACACCAAATCTCTGGATGGCACATTCACAAGAATGCTACGCCGGGTTCTTTGTGTCAAGTACAATGCACACATCTCAGACCAGACACTATATAACATTGGAGGTGTCTCATTGGTTCCCCCAAGTTTGACACTAGAAAAAAATCGCCTCCGCTTTGCAGGACATTGGTTTCGCCGTGAGGACCAGCCAGTGCAAAATCTTGTACTTTGGCAGCCTCATGGAGTGAATAAGCATGGTGGACAGCCCATGACTTTCTTGAGACGCATCTTAAAGGACACTGGCCTTGAAGATGCGGATGATCTAGCAAATGTCATGGGTGATAGGGAGTTGTGGCGGTGCAATTTTGTTGACAAGCCGGCACAGCATTCTTAAAAATGCAGCTGCAATGCAGCATGCCGATCCTAGTAGTAGTAGTAGTTTCCCCTTTCAGCATCTGGTTGCAAACATCCAATAATGAATGTTCCCCTGTTTTCCATACCTCTCACTGCAGTGATTTCATCTAACCCACTCGCGTTATGATTTGACATGATTTTAATGCTTCTCTCGAGTTTGGCAAGTGGAAAGACCATTGTTTCTATAGGTAGCGTCTTGTCATATATTTTCCTTGCAGTACCTCGAGGTTTGGTGGCTCCCCAAGCAAGATGCTGAAGTGATCTTTCCATTTCGCACGCGTTCATCAGCTTTAAGGAACACCTTAGGCCGTGTTCACACTACCAAGTCAAAGTCAAAAGAAAATATATATAGATAGCTAGCAATAATAAATAATAATACATTATATAGGCCTAATATAATACATAAGGGCATTGTAGAAAAAATTACATTTCATGTGATGTGTTTTACATTTTGTCTTTTGGCTTTGACTCGGTAGTGTGAACGCAGCCTTAGCACAACTTTTCATACCATATACCTAATTTGCAGTTTTGCCAGGTAAGACTTGATTTCTTGCTGTATGTGAGCGAGCAGTTGTAATTGCTTCAGTTTTATCCTGTATGTACTTTTCCTGATTTATGCTTGTGCAGGGGCGTATTTAGGACGGGGGGGGGCGAGGGGGCCGAGGCCCCAGGCCCCCCACCAAAGGGGGCCCCCCACCACGATCCCACAACTATAGTGATCGACGAACTATAGGAACCGGACCGGAACCGAACTGATACCAAACATGGCAATTTTGAATTTTGACACTTATTTTTCCCAAAATATAAGAAAAACAAAAACAAAAAGTTCGTGTGAAAAGCATTATAATCATTTATCGCGTCAGCGAGGTTAATAAAGGGTCGAGAGAATATTGAAAAAAAATTGTTCTACGTTTTTTTTCCAATGTAAGACGTAATTTTATTCTCAAATTGGTACTTTTTTGTTGCTCAATTCTTTAAAAAGACGTATAGCGACATAGTGTTATAAAATAAATTAAACTATAGTTTACTGTATAGCTTCCATAGTTACTGCTATTGTAATTACTGTACTCTTCAACTCCTGATGCTGCCTAACTCAATGTTAAATCATTTATATGTTCTCGAATATTTATTACGTAACTAGAGAGCCGCTTAACTACATAAACTAATATTGGATATTGGGTTCCGTTTTGGAGTCACCTCACAGACACTAAATTTGCAATAACTTTTGAGTGTGTGACTGGATTTTGCTCAAATTACTTGCAAACCTTTTCTACGTCGATGTTCTTTCAACACATTTAATAATATTCAAGAAATTCCACTGAAAAAAATGAAACAATTTTACTTTACTTTTCCCCCGGGAAAAAAAGTAAAAGCAATGCAATCCTATGGGTTACATTTTTTCGCTGGGGAAATTAAGATCCTCTTTTGCTTTCTCAACCTTGTTCCGTTTTCAGTTCTGCGTTTCTGCCAATCATAGTTGATTCGATTGCTTGTCCTGTGTTTGTTGGCTCTCAAACTGAGTCTGATCTCTGTAGTCCGCACCAATTAGGTTGAACGAGCTGTAGGCCTCGCAGTTAATCATGCTGTTTCTCCACTATTAGTTGATAAGGATGTAATCCGGCTGTGCTTTGGGTCCATTAAGGTATTGAAAGGTCCATAGCTTCCCCTTACTCTTTTCGAATGTGGTGTTTGATGGTATCAATTCACATTCATCCATTAGGTCAGTCAAAGAGTAAGCCTCCAATTCTGTTCGAACTTATGTTAGAGCAGGTGTTATATTAATCACTATGATAAGATACAGTTCACGATATTTCAGTGCTCAAATTTAAATTGGATGTTAGTAAGAAGAAGACAAAGAAACATACCAACTCATTGCACTGCGGTTTACACTATATGATTACAGTCGGGGGTTACCGCTGAAGTTTAGCAAGTAGTATTTAAGAAGTTACAATATATATAAACCTGTAATACATTATTAAAGTGGAATTAAATTAATAATATGTAAAGAACTGATTTGATGATGGGGCCAAAGATACAAAACATTTGTGCTTCAACAGTTGAATTTGAAACATGTGACTGAATGATTGATTGCGTACAGAGAAATTAGATATTCCAAAATGTCAATTATAATATCCATTAGTTTATCATTATGTTATGTAACTATTTGTTTAGGAGTCTCTTGTGAAGTTGGAAGTACCGTTTTCGCAAAGTCTGACAATGAAGAACTGCAAAGCTATTTTAAAGATGCCATGGTGAACCTCATAGTTATACAAAACGACCATTGGTTCAACAATACATGGATACATCCAACAGACTGCGGTTCTTGCGGCATCATACATTTCAGATTCTCTGCAATTCCTGGAGATGAATTCGACGCCAAGGATGAGGTTAAATTCTATTACACGGTGATGGACTGTTGGGACAAGTGTTTAGAGCTAAACGAGCCTACATGCATGCTACAATACAACATCGCTGTTGAACGAGACCAGGGTAGTATGTCGGAAGATTTCTATCTTTTTATAAGAATAGTTCGGTGGTTGGAGGGTTTTTTTGCCGAAGGGACAGAAACTTCCTGTCAAGTGCAATGCTGCAACGGTACCGGTACCGAATGTCCGTCTGTGACGTGGAATGATGATGCCGTTGCAGAAACCACAAGCATGGTTGCCCTGGAAAAAACCTCAACAGAAACAAACGGATCTGATAGCATCGATCTGACCTTTCAGTTAATAGCTGGAATTCTACTTTCTGTTATTATCTTCTAAGTTTGTTGCAAATCCACTATTGGTGGCATCGGTATTATTCTACGAATATTTGTGTATTATAGTTAGCCGAAACGATTGAGTATTATGACTCTATGACTATTATAAGGCAACTCTGCTCGTGTTCCATCTATCATAGCCGCCACTCTTACATACGACATTGAAATAATAGACACCTTAATTATGGTGCATTTGTATCCAACAGTAATAATAGTAATTAATTAGTAGTATGATTAATGTAAATAATCAATAGCACAAAATTCATATCGGAATATTAAATGTAATACATTGGTAGCTAGCAATTTATGTAATAATATTATTTAGTTCAAAAATAAATATGACTTCTTTGATCAGCTGATCGAGGGAGGTGAGCAGGCCTTGTATTACGGTATATAAAAATAAACAAGTAAAACCTCGAGTATTTACTACACCCCACTAGTAACAGGTTTTACCTGTATATTTTTTACATACACAACAAGCCCCCTGTTAGTCAGCATGTCGCGTGCGACCTTTAATTATATTACGATGGCCTTTATAGAAGCCACTTTATAAAATCCATCCTTATTGAATTTTGACCCGGCCGTGGCGGGGCATTCGTTATTCCCTAGTTAGTTTGGGAAAATTCAAAGTAAAACTTTCATCGATAAGCAAAAAAAAAAAATTTACCGACCTTCCTTCAATTGAGCCAGATTTTATATTTTGTTCAATATCTATAAATCGAATGGTTCTAACGTTGCCTTGAAGGTCTCTCTACACCCATTATTAACTCAACTATTGAGATTTTATTGTTATTAATATCATTGCTAGGGTTCATAAAATTCAAATTTGAAAACAAACAAAGTCCTATAATATATTGCTAAAAATTTCTAAATATAATGGTCCGGTGACCTGAATTTAAAACATTTACATTCCAAACTTGTTTTTCCTCGATGGAGCATAAAAATATCACTATTTAAAATGGAAATTTGAAAAAATGTGAATTAAGGACCACACTAATAGACTAATTGTCTACCTTAAATATTTTACTCTAAGTATATCATATTTGGTAACTTTTAAAGTCATATATTATTATAACTGGCCCTGATTAATTAAATAAAAAATGAAAAAATAAATTACATTTTGTTTAAGAAATAAATTTAGAATTCAAACTGAAATAAATGACTTGAATGACAATGTGTACCGGTAGCGGTAGTTATAGATGTAATTCAGTTTTGATGTTATATTTTGAGTGCATGTTTATTATTTTGTGTTCTTGGATGGTGCATTTATTATACGTTACTAATAACATATTGACAACTTAAATATAACTTTTAACAATATTCAGGACCAGTACCGGGATGAGACAAAGGTTAGACCCAATAAGTCATCCTTCAGTTGATCGGCGGCCGGACAAAGGATATATCCATTAAAGTTAAGAGCGAGTCAATGATAAACCCATTTAGTGTGGGGCGAGACACGTAGTCGGCGAGCCTTTGCATACGGTTCATATAGGGCAAATGGGGCATGTCCGTCTGTCTGTCTGTCTGTCCGTCCGTCTGTCTGGTAAATGTTTGAACGCGAATTTCTCGGCATCGCTCGTTCGGAATTGAACCAAACTTAGTAGGTAAGTAGTAGAGAGAAAGTTTAGAAAGTTTGTAAAGTTTGGTGAAAAATCATGTGGTCTGACGTCAGCTACGACAGATTATGTGGTTTTTAGAAAATGTTAAATTTCTCGGGAAGGCCTCATTTTCCTGAGCTGAAATTTTGGTGGCCTGTAGAGAATCATGAAGTCTATCTTTTACGAAATTGAAAAGTTAAGACATTTAATTGGGGATCCGCTAGAGACTCAGAAGTAATGACATAGGCCTACCGGTACGGTACTGCTGTACAGTGCTGCACTGGTAAGTACGAAATTGCAGAATAACAATTTGACACCACCCAGCGGATTAACATATGATTGTATATCGAATGAATACATTTATAGCATGGGATATGGGGTCCAAACTAGACATGCCCCATTTGCTCTATATGAACCGTATGCCAAGGCTTGCCGACTACGTGCTGCGCGAAGTCCCCACGAACGTGTAATATAGGTGGTAAAAAGAATGATAAATTAAGACGTGCCACTATAAACCCAGAGCAAGACCAAGGATAGACACATAGGTTGTCAGCCGAGGAGTTGGCATGGACTAAACTACAGTATCTATCTAATATCGGCACTCTGCATTGCAGTTGCAATAAAATAAAGTTATCGGTCAATCACCCATGATATTCTGGAAATTCCTTAAGGTCACGTGTTTGTGATAAAGATTGAAAAATAAAAAAACTGCATAGCCGCAGTACTATTCAGCTACATTAACAGTATGGTACTAAACTGTAGGGTACATTTGAGTGCAATCAGTACCGTGTCAATACAACTGAAATCTCGTGAGCTCGAATTTTCAGCTCTTAAATCTCGCGCTCACGACTTTTCAGCTCTGAGTGTTCGTGCGCACGACCATGACCTACTATATACACCATGTCCCAGAATATAGTGTCGTAATTCAGTAACACGCCCCCCCCCCCCCCCCCCCCCCCAATTTTTTTACAAATCGTAATGAGATTGCATGAAAGTTGAAACAGAGATAGTTTCACCTCCCGACCACTGACTGGGTGAGCCAGAATTTTTATTTTTGCTTTCAATCTTTAGCAACATGCGTTTAAAAAAAGTGTCTCCAGCGATATTACACCAGTTACACCGCAGTTATTCTTCAACCTTATAGTAATTTGTTGGTACTGATAGAAGGCTGACCGTACAAGGATTCCAAATATATAACACAATTTGAATTTCGTTGAAAAATAGCGGAGATATGGGTGTTCAAATTTTGCATGGTTATGCACCTACGCGAGGCTATTTATTCTACAGTATTTAATAAATACATCATAATCTGGAATACTTTGTTTATCCAAATACGTAGCTGGGCAACAATGCATTACATCTTTCATCATACTATTACGTAGCTATTCATACATTTTAAAAATATTCCAGAATATGGTTTATTTATTAATTAGAATAAAATAGCCTCGCGCCGGTGCAAAACCATGCAACATTTGAACGCTCATATCTCAGCTATTTTTCAACGTAATTCAAATTGTGTTATACTGCGGTGTAACTGGTGTAATATCGCTGGAGACACTTTTTTTAAACGCTTGTAGCTAAATTTTGAAAGGAAAAATAAAAATTCTGGCTCACCCAGTCAGTGGTCGGGAGGTGAAACTATCTCTGTTTCAAATTTCATGCAATCTCATTAAGATTTGTAGAAAAATTAGGGGGGGGGGGGGGGGGGGGGGGGCGTGTCACTGAAGTACGACACTATATTCTGGGACATGGTGTATACGACCATGAAAGCTGCATTCTACCTATTACATTTAGTAGTAGTCCGGCAGCCACAATGGTATACCGAAAATTTTTGGACGGATTCAATTTTTTTGATGTTTTGAGTTCTATAGGTCCCACTTATTGAGGAAATGGCGTTTTTAAAATTTTTGACTTTGGGCATTTGAAATAACGACCTAGTTGCTAAGGACCACGTAATTCTCATTTAAAGCATAGCAACTGCAAAACAGCATGACGACTTCTTCTCTGAAATCTTCTACAAAGTCAATATAGTTAATTTACGAAATAATGACAATCTTTTTTGTCTGATGTTTAGATCCTGTTGCTATGTCCATTTCCGTAGCCTATTCCACCCTATTTTGACGGCACCGAGTTCAGTAGCAGACTTATCCACCTCCTCCGATGAATAACACTTTTCATTACAATTATGTAACTCATAAAACACCTCATCACTTCCAGTACGTGTTGTATTGGTTGACATCGTGATATAAACAATTGATACAATAATTGTATATTACAGCTGCGGAGATATATTATAGCTACCTTAAATGTTCTGGAATAGGTTTAAATTTATATTAATTTTAAATTCAATTTTAAATTTGGTTTAATAACAAAACGATATAATCAGTCTGAGTATTGAAATAGAACAAATTATAAAAAAAATTAAAATATTATTATGTTTGCCCCTCAAACAACTCTTTGTGCATCATACAGATACAGTGCCGGACTAACCTTAAGGCATATAAGGCATGTCCCTTAGGACCAGCCGAAAATACGGCCCGTTTTTTCTCATCGCGTCATTCCAGTGAAAAAAGTATTTTTATCTGGAGAATCCACATTTTTCCTCACTAAAATTTATAGAAAACAGAGCAAGAAAGTACATCTTTCGACTACTTTCATATAACTAAATTTGTGATAGAAAGTTCAAAATTTTATCTCAGTCGACAGACAAGTCACTAATTTAATTTAACCGAAATTCAGATGTTCTGCCCTCGTGCATTGATTGAATTTTGCACTCGATGGTATTTTAGCTGCCAATTCCTGTAAAACCTAAAACTCTCGGACAACATAATTGAATTTCAGTTAATTAAAATTACTGAAATTAGTAACAAAAAGTGCTTCTTCGATGAACATTACTTTCTCAGCAAGTCCAAATCTAGATCAGAAATATTATCATATCATAATATGATCAGAAATACACTTTCACTTTTGCTTTGTAAGGATGTTAAATCTAAGTACCCCCCTGCGAAACCTATAGCAAAAAAATAACACATTCCCACGGTCCGATTAAAATTGCTAAGGCCTAGAGGGGCAAGTCAGCCTTAATGGGACGGACCATTATCCCAACACAAGTGAAAGTTTCGAAAATTTACAATAATTAAAAAAAAAACATTTTAATGTTTTTGTAGTTTGATAGAAAGGCAACTTCCATATAGTGATATCGGTTTTCAACATTGAATTATTTTTTGACCTCAAAACTGCTCTTTTTAAAACAACATAAATATATTGCTGATATTCATGACTCTGTATAAAACAACCTTTTTATCAGTTAGTTTGTCGATTTTGACTTTTTACATCACTAAATTTCCTACTACTTTTTTATTTTATATTGAATTGTCATCAAACATATACCAACATGTTCAGCAGCTTTAGGGCTACAATGATGAGTATTGGTTTTTAAAATAAGGCCATTTGGATCTTCTAGAAACAATTTTGTAACTGCTACACTTTGTCTATCACAAAATATCAGATTCCAAAAATACAGCCCGGATATACTAACCCCCATAAATCTTTCAAAAACAATAATTTTGTGCCGAAATTTTAATAGAAGATAGCCTACATATCTAGGTTCATTTTACCAAAGTCTTGGAACGAGAACTTCAACCCAAGTGGAATTACTGTGTGTACAGTTACTTAAACATGAGCTAATTTATATATTATATTATTTAATTTATATACAGATACTGCAGAAATTTGAACTTTCTGACTATATAACCTGTAGCTGGGCACATATAGGCCTACATTAATTATTTTCATTTCTGGAATATAGTGTCGTATATTAGTTATATTACACCATGTCCTGGAATATCATGTCGTTATTCAAGTACCTGGACCCCCCAAATCTTTCTACAAATCTTAATGAGATTGCATGGAATTTTAAACGTAGATTGTTTCACGCAACTCCTCCTGCTCCGAGTCCGAGGGTGAGTCAGAGCTGGTCATGCCAAGATTCCAAATATGCAACACAATCTAAATTTCGTTGAAAATTAGCGAAGATATGAGCGTTCAAATGTTGCATGATTTTGCTCCTGCGCGAAGCTATTTTATAATATTAAATAAAAATACAATATTCTAGAACATTTTGTTTTTGTATGAATAGCAACGTAATAGTATGATTAAAGAGGCAATGCATTGTTGCCAACTACCTATAGGATAAACAAAATGTTCCAGAATATGATGTATTTATTAATATAATAAATGGCGTGCAGGGGAAACAAATACATGCAACTTTCGAATGCCCATATCTCAGCTATTTCCTAACCAAATTAAAATGTTTTTACATTATTGGAGTCCTTGCAAACCCTTTTTCAAACGCTTGTAGCTAAAGATTGAAAGCAAAAATAAAAATTCTGGCTCGCCCACGGAGGAGGAGGGAGTTGAAACCAGTTATGTTTCAAATTACATGCAATCATCTTATTCGGATTTGAAGAAAAAATTGGGAGGGGGGGGGGGGGGGGTGTGGCTAAACCTCAGTAATTTCGCCTTGTAAATTTGTTATCGTTTCTCTATTTTTTCCCTATCTAGCCTTTATTCCCTTGCCAATTTGTTCATCGTTCTAAATTTTGCTCTGTTGTGTCTTTGATGGCATTCCTCTCTCATATTCTCACGGCATTCTGTCAGATTTCCTAATTTTCCTTCTACCGGTATGCCGATTATTTACTGAATATAAGAATATATATTCATGAGAAAATATACAGTAGTAAATGTTTTGGGTGATTTTGGTACGAAATTTTATTGTCATCAATATTCCGACTGATGCCCAACTTGCATCATTGAGGATTTTGTGTAATTTTGCAATTAAACCAAATTGTAAAACCTTAAACTTACATCATAGGAATCCCTATTCGCAATGAATGATTGCGTACTCATGATACATTTGTATGGTGAGAATTCCCCAGAAAATCGCGTTCGGTAAATTTCCTATTTTGGTAGCTGCCACATTAAATCTCAATCAGTTCCCGCTCTTTACTCATTTAAAATGTATTGGCAAAAATATGAAGGGCATTAACCGAAATGGAAAAACATAAAAAATTAATTAGCAGTTAATTAATATTATTGTATTTTATTTTATTTAATCTCTAGATGATATTGCCAGTTTTTCTCTTGGATGTTATCAATATTCTAACTTCAATCACAGTTTCTTCGAATTTTTTTCATTTCATTTGCTAATAGGTCGAGCGAATTCAGATGGTGGAATTGTCCACGGCTACGATTTCCTTGTGTTGGTTGCCAGAAAAGTAGATCTGGTATGACCTCGTCTTTACTTCGCCAGCAGTGCCCACTGAATCTTAATCTGCGTTCACGGAGGGTGGTTGATACAGGTGGTATTGTACCATAAAGCTCGGCGTTTGTCATGTGTTGTCTCCAGCTGATGTTTAGGGCTGCCCTTAGTATTCTTGTGTAGCAAACATAAATGAATTCATCAGTGTCCAGATCTGCAAGGTATCACCTTTCAGTACACCAGCCAGGATTTAGAAGAACTGCGGTTTAGCATCTGGTGAGAGTAGGCCTACCTGACATCTGTGTCACACTCACTAATATAACACGTTCGTGGTGCCTTCGCGCAGCACGAAGTGAGCAAAGCCTTTAGCATATTGGCACCATTAACGAGTTGTCTGCCGTTAGTCAGAAGTCTTCAACACAATACTCGTCCTTGACGAAACTTCCGATTCTTTCTAAACTTTTGACGGACTACATACATACCAAGTTTCGTTTAATTTCATTAAGGAATAACCGAGTTATTAGCGATCAAAAATTTACGACGACGACAGACGACGACGACGACGACAGACAACTCACCAATGGCACCCATATGCTAAGGCTTCGCTCACTTTGTGGCTCACCCACATTCCAATGCCAGGAATAATTATGCTCTCTTGAAGTCCACAATCACATAACTGTAGGGATGTTTCCTGTAGGAATACTCTAATTCCTTCAACCAGCCCACATAGCGCAAGTACAGTATCTGAGCTATTGTTTATCAATTCGTCGACATACATTGTGGCTCTTACATATTATAGTAGTTTCTCTGTGTGAGGTCTAATTCTGTACAGAAATATTTTCTAGTATATTTTGGCTGCTACCACAAGCAGACAGATCCCACGATAGTTTGTTGGTACACCGAGATCTCCTTTCGTAGGGAAAGGCTTTTAGATGACCTTTAGTCCAAATTGGTGGTGGCTTTATCCGGAAGTCAGGTGAGGACCTTCGAATACGTAAAGGAAGGGCATGGGCAGCCTTGAATAGGCTTTCCAGGATTTGGAAGTCACCGAGAATTAATCGGAAACTTAAGGTCCGATTATTTAGAGCAGCAGTAGTTCCAGTACTCCTCTACGGGAGTCCATGCTGGGCTCTAACTGCTGAGGACACCAAATCTCTGGATGGCACATTCACAAGAATGCTACGCCGGGTTCTTTGTGTCAAGTACAATGCACACATCTCAGACCAGACACTATATAACATTGGAGGTGTCTCATTGGTTCCCCCAAGTTTGACACTAGAAAAAAATCGCCTCCGCTTTGCAGGACATTGGTTTCGCCGTGAGGACCAGCCAGTGCAAAATCTTGTACTTTGGCAGCCTCATGGAGTGAATAAGCATGGTGGACAGCCCATGACTTTCTTGAGACGCATCTTAAAGGACACTGGCCTTGAAGATGCGGATGATCTAGCAAATGTCATGGGTGATAGGGAGTTGTGGCGGTGCAATTTTGTTGACAAGCCGGCACAGCATTCTTAAAAATGCAGCTGCAATGCAGCATGCCGATCCTAGTAGTAGTAGTAGTTTCCCCTTTCAGCATCTGGTTGCAAACATCCAATAATGAATGTTCCCCTGTTTTCCATACCTCTCACTGCAGTGATTTCATCTAACCCACTCGCTTTATGATTTGACATGATTTTAATGCTTCTCTCGAGTTTGGCAAGTGGAAAGACCATTGTTTCTATAGGTAGCGTCTTGTCATATATTTTCCTTGCAGTACCTCGAGGTTTGGTGGCTCCCCAAGCAAGATGCTGAAGTGATCTTTCCATTTCGCACGCGTTCATCAGCTTTAAGGAACACCTTAGGCCGTGTTCACACTACCAAGTCAAAGTCAAAAGAAAATATATATAGATAGCTAGCAATAATAAATAATAATACATTATATAGGCCTAATATAATACATAAGGGCATTGTAGAAAAAATTACATTTCATGTGATGTGTTTTACATTTTGTCTTTTGGCTTTGACTCGGTAGTGTGAACGCAGCCTTAGCACAACTTTTCATACCATATACCTAATTTGCAGTTTTGCCAGGTAAGACTTGATTTCTTGCTGTATGTGAGCGAGCAGTTGTAATTGCTTCAGTTTTATCCTGTATGTACTTTTCCTGATTTATGCTTGTGCAGGGGCGTATTTAGGACGGGGGGGGGCGAGGGGGCCGAGGCCCCAGGCCCCCCACCAAAGGGGGCCCCCCACCACGATCCCACAACTATAGTGATCGACGAACTATAGGAACCGGACCGGAACCGAACTGATACCAAACATGGCAATTTTGAATTTTGACACTTATTTTTCCCAAAATATAAGAAAAACAAAAACAAAAAGTTCGTGTGAAAAGCATTATAATCATTTATCGCGTCAGCGAGGTTAATAAAGGGTCGAGAGAATATTGAAAAAAAATTGTTCTACGTTTTTTTTCCAATGTAAGACGTAATTTTATTCTCAAATTGGTACTTTTTTGTTGCTCAATTCTTTAAAAAGACGTATAGCGACATAGTGTTATAAAATAAATTAAACTATAGTTTACTGTATAGCTTCCATAGTTACTGCTATTGTAATTACTGTACTCTTCAACTCCTGATGCTGCCTAACTCAATGTTAAATCATTTATATGTTCTCGAATATTTATTACGTAACTAGAGAGCCGCTTAACTACATAAACTAATATTGGATATTGGGTTCCGTTTTGGAGTCTCCTCACAGACACTAAATTTGCAATAACTTTTGAGTGTGTGATTGGATTTTGCTCAAATTACTTGCAAACCTTTTCTACGTCGATGTTCTTTCAACACATTTAATAATATTCAAGAAATTCCAATAAAAAAAATAAACAATTTTACTTTACTTTTCCCCCGGGAAAAAAAGTAAAAGCAATGCAATCCTATGGGTTACTTTTTTTCGCTGGGGAAATTAAGATCCTCTTTTGCTTTCTCAACCTTGTTCCGTTTTCAGTTCTGCGTTTCTGCCAATCATAGTTGATTCGATTGCTTGTCCTGTGTTTGTTGGCTCTCTAACTGAGTCTGATCTCTGTAGTCCGCAACAATTAGGTTGAACGAGCTGTAGGCCTCGCAGTTAATCATGCTGTTTCTCCACTATTAGTTTATAAGGATGTAATCCGGCTGTGCTTCGGGTCCATTAAGGTATTGAAAGGTCCATAGCTTCCCCTTACTCTTTTCGAATGTGTTGTTTGTTGGTATCAATTCACATTCTTCCATTAGGTCAAAGAGTAAACATCCAATTCTATTCAAACTTCTGTTATAGCAGGTGTTATATTAATCACTATAATAAGATACAGTTCACGATATTTCAGTGCTCAAATTTAAATTGGATGTTAGTAAGAAGAAGACAAAGAAACATACCAACTCATTGCACTGCGGTTTACACTATATGATTACAGGCGGGGGTTACCGCTGAAGTTTAGCAAGTAGTATTTAAGAAGTTACAATATATAAACATTATACAATCTATACAATTATACAATATCATATACAATATACATTATTAAGGTGGAATTAAATTAATAATATGCAAAGAACTGATTTGATGATGGGGCCAAAGATACAAAACATTTGTGCTTCAACAGTTGAATTTGAAACATGTAACTGAATGATTGATTGCGTACAGAGAAATTAGACATTCCAAAATGTCAATTATAATATCCATTAGTTTATCATTATGTTATGTAACTATTTGTTTAGGAATCTCTTGTGAAGTTGGAAGTACCGTTTTCGCAAAGTCTGAAAATGAAGAACTGCAAAGCTATTTTAAAGATGCCATGGTGAACCTCATAGTTATACAAAACGACCATTGGTTCAACAATACATGGATACATCCAACAGACTGCGGTTCTTGCGGCATCATACATTTCAGATTCTCTGCAATTCCTGGAGATGAATTCGACGCCAAGGATGAGGTTAAATTCTATTACACGGTGATGGACTGTTGGGACAAGTGTTTAGAGCTAAACGAGCAAACATGCATGCTACAATACAACATCGCTGTTGAACGAGACCAGGGTAGTATGTCGGAAGATTTCTATCTTTTTATAAGAATAGTTCGGTGGTTGGAGGGTTTTTTTACCGAAGGGACAGAAACTTCCTGTCAAGTGCAATGCTGCAACGGTACCGGTACCGAATGTCCGTCTGTGACGTGGAATGATGATGCCGTTGCAGAAACCACAAGCATGGTTGCCCTGGAAAAAACCTCAACAGAAACAAACGGATCTGATAACATCGATCTGACCTTTCAGTTAATAGCTGGAATTCTACTTTCTGTTATTATCTTCTAAGTTTGTTGCAAATCCACTATTGGTGGCATCGGTATTATTCTACGAATATTTGTGTATTATAGTTAGCCGAAACGATTGAGTATTATGACTCTATGACTATTATTATAAGGCAACTCAGCTCGTATTCCATCTATCATAGCCGCCACTCTTACATACGACATTGAAATAATAGACTCCTTAATTCTGGTGCATTTGTATCCAACACTAATAATAGTAATTAATTAGTAGTATGATTAATGTAAATAATCAATAGCACAAAATTCATATCGGAATATTAAATGTAATACATTGGTAGCTACTGTAGCAATTTATGTAATAATATTATTTAGTTCAAAAATAAATATGACTTCTTTGATCAGCTGATCGAAGGAGGTGAGCAGGCCTTATATTACGATATATAAAAAATAAACAAGTAAAACCTCGAGTCTTTACTACACCCCACTAGTAACAGGTTTTACCTGTATATTTTTTATATACACAACAAGCCCCCTGTTAGTCAGTATGTCGCGTGCGACCTTTAATTATATTACGATGGCCTTGATAGAAGCCACTATAGAAAATCCATCCTTATTGAATTTTGACCCGGCCGTGGCGGGGCATTCGTTATTCCCTAGCTAGTTTGTGAAAATTGAAAGTAAAACTTTCATCGATCAGCAAAAAAAAAAAATTTACCGACCTTCCTTCAGTTGAGCCAGATTTTAGATTTTGTTCAATATCTATAAATCGAATGGTTCTAACGTTGTCTTGAAGGTCTCTCTACACCCATTATTAAGTCAACTATTGAGATTTTATTATTATTAATATCATTGCTAGGGTTCATAGAATTCAAATTTGAAAACAAACAAAGTCCTATAATATATTGCTAAAAATTTCTAAATATAATGGTCCGGTGACCTGAATTTAAAACATTTACATTCCAAACTTGTTTTTCCTCGATGGAGCACAATAATATCACTATTTAAAATGGAAATTTGAAAAAATGTTAATTAAGGACCACACTAATAGACTAATTGTCTACCTTAAATATTTTACTGTAAGTATATCATATTTGGTAACATTTAAAGTCATATACCATTATAAATGGCCCTGATTAATTAAATAAAAATTGAAAAAATAAATTACATTTTGTTTAAGAAATAAATTTAGAATTCAAACTGAAATAAATGACTTGAATGACAATGTGTACCGGTAGCGGTAGTTATAGATGTAATTCAGTTTTGATGTTATATTTTGAGTGCATGTTTATTATTTTGTGTTCTTGGATGGTGCATTTATTATACGTTACTAATAACATATTGACAACTTAAATATAACTTTTAACAATATTCAGGACCAGTACCGGGATGAGACAAAGGTTAGACCCAATAAGTCATCCTTCAGTTGATCGGCGGCCGGACAAAGGATATATCCATTAAAGTTAAGAGCGAGTCAATGATAAACCCATTTAGTGTAATATAGGTGGAAAAAGAATGATAAATTAAGACGTGCCACTATAAACCCAGAGCAAGACCAAGGATGGACACATAAGGTTGTCAGCCTAGGAGTTGGCATGGACTAAACTATCTATCTAATATCGGCACTCTGCATTGCAGTTGCAATAAATTAAAGTTATCGGTCAATCACCCATGATATTCTGGAAATTCTTTAAGGTCACCTGTTTGTGATAAAGATTGAAAAATAAAAAAACTGCATAGCCGCAGTACTATTCAGCTACATTAACAGCATGGTACTAAACTGTAGGGTACATTTGAGTACAATCAGTACCAATACAACTGAAATCTCGTGAGCTCGAATTTTCAGCTCTTAAATCTCGTGCTCACGACTTTTCAGCTCTGAGTGTTCGTGCGCACGACCATGACCTACTATATACACCATGTCCCAGAATATAGGGTCCTAATTCAGTGACACACCCCCCCCCCCCTAATTTTTTTACAAATCGTAATGAGATTGCATGAAATTTGAAACAGAGATAGTTTCACCTCCCGACCACTGACTGGGTGAGCCAGATCACTATATTCTGGAACATGGTGTAATAATGTTACTATCGCATTTCGACGCCTCCTGCTAACCTTAAAGCTATCCAATTTCGACGCCCACATCCCGGTGTAGTCACGTCTGAAAGTCGTCAACGGATCGAACGGCTGTTTGTTCGCTTTATAAACCGGTTTCTCTTTCATCTCGCGGGCCGCCAGAGGGTGACGTTTGTAATCGTCCCTTTGGAATTAAATAAAATCGCAACAATAATTGAGTAGGCCTACAATACTGAGGATGGGTTTGCCTTGCCCCATGTGTATACCATATCACTAAGACTGTACATGTACAACTGTGCCACTGTGACTAGGGCAGAGAAAGCTAAAATACCATTATGTTACCAGCAGCAGTTATCAAAAATATACAGAACAAATTATTTAATTGAGTAAACCTGTGAGTCGTACTATCAGCAAAGGGGTCCATCGACATATTAGCTACATTGTCTGGTTTAAAAGATCTCTGCGCGGCAATGGGTTTTTGGGTATAATCGATTCTGTTAGTGGTAATATCGTCCATGGGTGCCGTAGGGGGCAGATAGCCATCTACTTTGCGTTCATGCCGAGCCCCAATGGGCCATTTCTTGTAGTCAGCTATGAAATAAAATATACATACAGTATTGTTTGACATTAATTATCTTACAAAATAGTCAAGTAGACAGTAACGACCACCGTTCAAATTGGGTATGACTGCAGTTTTTTTTGCTGAAAGTGTTAACTTGTATAAACCATTTGAAATTATGTTATATTTCACATAGTCCGCATTGAGCAATTTTTTCTAGAACACTATTTATCTTAACGACAGATGTTTTACATAGCAACAATAATGAATTAACACGCAGAGGTATATTTATATATTTAGACACTGGTCAATCATAAATAAGGAGAAACCAAGCTCGAGAAAATAAAAATGTAAGGAATAAGGATTATGTTTGCAGTTATGAGTTACAAATTTTGTAACATTGCAGTGTTATGGCAAACACTGTTACCGGTAGTGAACTTGTAATACATACAAGGCTCGGTGTGCAATTTGGAGCTCATCACTGTGGCCAAGTAATGCACCGACATACCTGTCTGTCAGGAATATATGCTGTCAGCACCCTAACTTTCGCTAAACATGTATCCTCAAGAACTGGTGGAAAATATGTTAATTCGAATGTGGACTTTGTGGCCGACGCATTTATGCACAGAATGGCGCAGGTTTATCCTTTTCGAAGTATCAGTGGTTACCCAAACTGAGATGTTGTTTCTGTAAGGTGATGTTCGGTATTACCAGTGGACCGTGAAATGAAAGGTGAAAGACTGCCGTCGATGAAACAACTTCTGCATTTGCAGTAATTACTTGTAGTTAATGTTTGATAATATATTTATTAACACGTTATCACAGTCCTTGTTCGCACACTTGCAATAAAAATTGAAAGCCCAATTTACAAATTGCTGCCACATCCAACCAAAGTTTGTAGGCTATAGTGGCGGCTGCCGGCTGCATATTATCTACAGCCGCTCTCCAGAATAATACTTGAGAGCCCGCTCTTCTTATATTCATTCTTGACTGCTGCAGTTTCCTTTAATTCTAAATTTTACATCTGAAATAAATAATACTTTCATTATTTTGTGCAAGATAATTCGCAATGCTAGGTTAGCTTTGCAGGAATTAAAAGTTCTAGGAATTCGAATAATATATCAATATCTGCATTATACAATAGTAAAAAAAGCCAATCAAACAGTCGGACTGAAGGCATCTCTTCGAAGATTGGGAGGGCCTTTAGTCGCAATCAAAATTCATCCCTCTCCAGGGAAAAATCGACGCAAATAACAGCTGGTTACTCCCAAAAATAAAACTGTAACCTGTTCTGTTGACTTTCGTTTATCATTTTGGTTAGAATAACGTGCCACTGTAACATGCTTCTGTCTCCCTCTTCAGTAGCTGCTACCCGAAGGTATGACTGGTGCTACTCGTATCCCAAGGTTTGTTCCCAGTAATTCAACAGGTAATTCCAAGAATTCCAAATTCCAGGATCATAAACTAATATAAGTACAACATTTTTGGTGGGAATCACAAGACAGCAGCAATGTGTTGCTACAGTCCAACCAACAATGCATCAGAGACAGAACAAACAGTCAAGGACTAGAAGATTTGAAAGGGCTTATAAAGTCATTGATACCTACAAACACCACATTCGAAAAGAGTAAGGATGGACATTTAACTGCGAGGCCTACAGTAGTCAACCTAATTTAAGTACAGTTAAGTACAACATAAAGTACAGTAGTCGTTCAACCTAATTTGTTCGGACCAGACCAGACTGCAGAGCTCAGACTCAGTTTGAGAGCCAGTAAACTCAGGACAAGCAAGCAAATCAACTATAACTGGGAGAAACTCAGAACTGACAATGCAGTAAAGGAAGCTCACACAGTAGACAGTAGAAGTTCAAAATCGCAAGAGAGAAGATGTTAAGATACTCCTACTCCAAAGTAAAAACTGAACAACCAACAGCCGAAAACATCAACAAGGTTGAGAAAGCTAAACAACTAGGCACCTGCCGAACTCCAAAGAAGTATTAAAAGCTATTAAGGATAATATTTAGGTTAATTACTAATAATATTTAGGTTTTAATAGTCATCCGCATCCACATATCTGCATCCGCGGATGTCAAAAATATGACATTCGCAACATCCCTAATCCTGTAATCGATACCATTATCTGGTTACAGATACCGGTAGGCCTATGTCACATTTGGTTGTCATGTGGTTTAACTTACAAAAGATAAATAAGAGTGTGGTACCCGTATTTCACCACTTAAGTTTCAATCTTTTCAACGTTTATTACCAAAGCATCAACACTCGCAGAAGTTTGAGAACACGAAACTTCGGAACCAACGGGACCAGTATTAGAGGTAGTCATATCCACATATTTATCTCACTATTATTGCTGTACTACATTCTGGTATTAATACAGATCTATTTATTTATGATAAACAGCAGGCGGCACGTAGACAAATAGGTACCGGTCTGCCG
Organism: Nemertoderma westbladi; assembly: GCA_032718475.1. NCBI lineage: Eukaryota > Metazoa > Xenacoelomorpha > Nemertodermatida > Nemertodermatidae > Nemertoderma > Nemertoderma westbladi. The sequence goes on along the minus strand of JAUCBJ010009091.1, from coordinate 10,020 downwards.
GTATATCAGTAGTCAGTACTAGTGTACCGGCTCACCAGTACGGCTAGTGCTACCAATAAAGGCAAGATGATATTAATATTATTTATTTATTTATTACGGAACAGTATTACACCATCCAATTGCAATTACCAGTAAAAATACAGGAACCGTAATTAAACCACACCAACACACCGGTAAATGTACCAGACAAATACATAAGTAGCAGAAGACAAAAGTTTTACTTCGTCTGTTCGTGGCGCCGGACGGCGTAATAATGCACTTATTTATAGTAGTGATTTAGACTGCCGACGTAATAATGCACTTATTTATAGTAATTTAGACTGACGGCGTAATAATGCACTTATTAATAGTGAGTTAGACTGACGGCGTAATAATGCACTTATTTATAGTAGTGAGTTAGACTGACGACGTAATAATGCATTTATTAATAGTGAGTTAGACTGACGACGTAATAATGCACTTATTTATAGTAGTGAGTTAGACTGACGATGTAATAATGCACTTATTAATAGTGAGTTAGACTGACGGCGTAATAATGCACTTATTTATAGTAGTGATTTAGACACAACAAGGTCGTGGGCGACGGTGGGGGGGTCGAGGCCGAGGACGGGGCCGAGGACGAGGCCGAGGCCCAAGATTCCAACCATATCAATATACCGGTAACGATGGTGCCGCAGGGGGCAGAGGAGAAGGATCAAAAGAACCGGGCGGGCCACGGACGGGCGGCGAAGCTACGGACGAGCGACGGGCGGGCCACGGACAGGCGGATGATGTACCTAATGAGAACTCAAAACAGTCGGATGTACCTAATAAACAGTCGGATGTACCTAATGAGAACTGTCCCTCCGAGATATCCCAGGTACGCGGGTAGGTGGGACCAAACGCGAACTCGGGTAGGTGGGACCAAACGCGAACTCGGGTAGGTGGGACCAAACGCGAACTCGGGTAGGTGGGACCCAACGCGAACTCGGGTAGGTGGGACCAAACGCGAACTCGGGTAGGTGGGACCAAACGCGAACTCGGGTAGGTGGGACCAAACGCGAACTCAACTTATACGTAGGTTCCTGTTTAATTCTCATCCTGTGCTGGTTGATGATAATTTATTGTTATTAAATTTTGCGACAAATATTTCTTGTTTCTTTATTTTCTCTCAAAACTTATTATTTGACTAAAAAGACTAAAGCTTAGTTAAGTGTAAAACTTTTCCAAAATGCCAAAAAAGTAATCTGCCGTTTTGCCATTTTTAATTCTCAAATATCCCGACATATAATTACTCTCTTTAAAGGAAGACATAACATAGCTCATTAAGATAATAACTCTTTAATACAATACATAGCTCATTAACACCATTTGCGAATAAAATAATTTGAATGGCATGCACGTATACTTTAAATAATAACCGAAACAATATTACAGATTACCAGAATAAAACAGATTAAACTGTAGTAATGGGTGTGGCGGTCACGACGTAATAATGTACTTATTTATAGTAGTGAGTTAGACTGACGACGTAATAATGCACTTATTTATAGTAAGTTAGACTAACGACGTAATAATGCAATTATTTATAGTAAGTTAGACTAACGACGTAATAACGCACTTATTTATAGTAGTGAGTTAGACTGACGACGTAATTATTCACTTATTTATAGTAAGTTAGACTGACGACGTAATAATGCACTTATTAATAGTGAGTTAGACTAACGACGTAATAATGCACTTATTTATAGTAGCGAGTTAGACTGACGACGTAATAATTCACTTATTTATAGTAGCGAGTTAGACTGACGACGTAATAATTAACTTATTTATAGTAGTGAGTTAGACTGACGACGTAATAATGCACTTATTTATAGTAGCGAGTTAGACTGCCGACGTAATAATGCACTTATTTATAGTAGTGAGTTAGACTGACTGATGGGGAAAGTAATAGTGTAGTGGAGCCGGTCTAGTTGAGTTGTAGTGTAGTGGAACAGGTCGAGGTAAGTAATAGTGTAGTGTAGTGTTGTAGTGTAGTGGAACTGGAGTTCCTGGTGTCTGCATTGTCTGACTGTCAGTCAGGTCTGGCTGACTGTCTGTGGGTGTCCTGACCGTCTGACTGGCAAAACTGTGTCTGACTGTAGGTCACGTCTGTCTATCTGACTGTCAGTCAAACTCACTGTCGGTCCTGTCTATTTGTCTGAATGTATGTCCTGACTGTCAGTCAGACTCAATATCGGTGCTGTCTGTCTGTCTGACAGTCGATCATGTCTTGCCTCACTGTCTGTCTATCAGACTGTCGGTGGGTCTCCTTACTGTCTGACTGCCGATACTGTGTCCAGGTCCTGTCCGTCTGTCTGACTGTCAATCAGACTCACTGTCGGTCCTGACTATCTGTCTGAATGTAGGTCCTTACTGTTGGTCAGTCGATCCTGTATTTCTGTACATCCTGTATGTCTACTGGCTGTCCTGTCTCACTGTCGGTTCATGTTTGTCTGTGTGACTGTCGGTCCTGCCTGTCTGTAGGTTCTGTCTGTAGGTTCAGTCTGTCTGTTGGTTATATCTGTCTGTCGGTTATATCTGTCTGTCGGTCATGTCTGACTGTCGGTACTGCCAGTCTATAGGTTCTGTCTGTATATAGGTTCTGTCTGTCGGTTATATCTGTCTGTCGGTTATATCTGTCGTATGTCTGTATGATTGGGTGTCCTATCTATCTGTATTGTCTGACTGTCGGTTCCTGCCCATCTTCTAACTAAGATCCTGCCTTTCTGTCGGTCATGTCTGCCTGACTGTCGATCATGTCTCTGTCTGTCCGACTGTCGGTCTCTCTGTATGACTATAAGTCCTGTGGCTGTCTGAGTGTCGGTCCTGTCGGACGTGTCTGTCTGTATTTATGTCTGTTTGTCGGCTCTGTCTGTCTGTCTAACTACCAGTCATGTGGCTGTCTGATTGTCAATCCTTTCTGACTACCGGTCATGTCGGTCTGTTTATCGGCCCATCTGTCTGTCTGACAGTCCATCTTGTCTGTCTGTCTAACAATCGATCTTGTCTATCTGTATGACTGGCAGTTCTGACTGTCGGTTGGTGTCCAGACTGTCTGAGTGTCGATACTGGGTCTGACTCTAGGTCCTGTTTGTCTGTCTGACTGTCAACTCACCATCGGTCCTGTCTATGTCTGACTGTACATCCTGTCTGTCTGATTGTCAATCCTGTCTCGATTGTAGGTGCCGTCTCTCTGTCCGACTGTTCGTCTGTATGTCTGTCCGA